>BGPR01042625.1:0-13201 GCA_013235015.1 Araneus ventricosus
AAACACCCTGTATATAAAAGAAACGAATGCTTAAAAATGCTTTTTTTGTACAATTTATGTTGGGAAAAAACGAATTCATGTGAGCTTATGAGACATTTTAGAAGCATTCTCTAAAAAAAGACTCTAGGCATTAATGTGTTAAAATAAAATCAGTTTAATAACTTTTTTGGCGACCTTGGATTGGGCGTAGTCCAATTAGCCATTGGATAAGACGTCTGTGGTTTTCCTTTAAAAAAGTACGTTTCGGTTTTATCGTTTAAAAGAAAATTTCAGGACACAGGTCATAGATTATTGAAATAGTGAGACTATAAAAAGTGAATTTTTTATTATGTAAATAATATTCCTCAAAAAAATTTATAAACGAAACTAGGATAGGAAACTCAAATTTACATCACTACATTGATTATGAAAATTTTAATCCTTTAATTACAGTAAATATCGCTGGACTTGAATGGACTAGCAATTTGTAATGTGTTTATACAAGTTGTTGTGACACATTATTACCTGCAGGAGTTTCAACCAATATATTGAACTAGTAGATAAATGAAGATCTGATGTATTGAGGCAATACAGCAAACCATGATGTTTTAAAATTTAGATAAAAACATCTGTAGCATAATTATACATTTCTACTATTAAGAAAGACGAATGTGTATACTTTTGAATTCGCCAGGTCAGACCTCTGGATCTGCAGCTATGAAATTTTACGCAAACAAACTATAGAGGTGGTGAGGGAAAGTGTTCTTCGGGACCATTTTTTAAAATCTTTATTTTATAAAGATTAATAGAAATTAGCGTTTTTCCTTGATGGCTTCGTGAAATATTATATCAAAAATATTAGTTCTGTACCAAATAAAAAAATATTTTTCCTATGATAACAGTTTCTTTTTTTCTCTAATTTTAACCACTCTAATATTTGAAATGTAAGAGGAATATAATAGTCCTAGCAGTTCCAAAATATATATCATAAAATTGCGTCAATTGATTTAAAGGATGGCGCTGAAACCTCAAAAGCAGGAAAAAATGGAATCTCATCGTTTTTTCCTTAAGTGATCACTTCAGCCCTTATTTTCTTTACCAGCACGGATATAAAATTCCAAGCTTTAAATAAAATGCTCCATCAAAGCAAATCAATATCAAAAGTATCTAAATAGCAAAAACATTTACTTAAAAATCTTCTATTAAAATAGTGGTAAAACTTTCATAAAGAAGTCTGCCACATTTAAAAATTAACTTTGGAAAATGAAGAAAGATTTGAATGATTCTAATGCAAATATAAGAAAATTAAATTATTTAAGAATACTAAATTATTTCGTAAGGAAATTATCAGTCTTTCAAATCAGTCTCATACCGGTGTTATCTGTACAATAATTGAGTTCTTTTGAATTGATGGATAGTTCATGCATTGTGTGCAATGTAGTTAATTTTATAACAGAACATCATTGTATAACAAGGTATCTGAGGGTTTAGGAAAAGAAATTGCATGATTAGGACAAAAAATAAGGTGGCCAACTTTCTTACAATGTAAAGGAGGACACAAGTAAATTGACGAAAAAACCCTTTTCGAGGAGGACAGGACTTTCAAAAGAAAGACTGTTCTCCTTAAAGGAGGACGATTGGTCATCTTAATATTACGACCTGGACGCCGCTTACCTTGGATACGGTGCTGGTTGTGATTGCACAACATGTCAAATTCCTAGTTTAGAATTAAGTGTTAAAATTTCTAGCAACGGTTCTGGTGAGGCACCAAATTACTCTAAGCCTATCGCAATAAACTATCTGATTCAAGTTAAGCTAGAGATTCTAATGACACCAGTAGAGGCAAAAATAGATACAAAAAAGACTTCCACCGTTTTAGATTTGATATGTGCCAGGTTCTTTTATGAATATTATTGCTACTAATAATATCAAATACGTTGATTTTTGCTGCGTTATAGATTTTTTTACATTTAGTAAATCGCTGAAATATGCATATAATTTTTTTTTAATTTGTAGTTGAATATTCTTTTTTCACATTGCAGAAGATTCAAAATTTATCAAAATATAAAGTGATGAGTAAATATATATTTCTGGTCGCTTTGAAAAAAATTACCTTTAAACAGTAAATAAACAATTGTCACACTAAAAATATTTAAGTGATAACTTCATTTTATATCCATATGCTGTGTCTGAGGAATCAAAGGGTGCTGAAAGGCAGCTACCCTGTTGTGCGCCTCGAATGATCGGCACCTGTCATTCTAGCCAGCCACATAAATCCGTGAAATAGGAAAAACTGCGTCGATTACTTTCTTGATGACACATTCGCAGTCTCAAAAATTTGACTGAAGAATACTTGCTTTCAAACACTTGGCAGTTTTCACAATTTGGGAATATCTATTACTCAATATATACATCGGAATCATTTATAATCATCAGAGCGCTGCAAGTCGCCACCATTTGGATAACTAGATTTAAAAAATAAAAGTTTCTAGAGTCTGAAGTATTGTAGCACGAGAAATGTCTTCTGGCTGTTGCATTATGTGCATAGCAATTTATGGTAGAGATTATTATGGTAGAAAACAAGAAGATTAAAAAAGTCTTCTTGTTTTAATCTGAAAACACATGTGTGCTTACTTTGTTCTTATGCTTCTACTGTAGATCTGTAAGTTCGTCGCTATTGTTATGATATTCACAATATAATAAAATCTTAACTCTGCTATGCATGACATCCTGGTGATAGCAGTTACTGCTAAAGGTTATGGGTCCAGATAATCGCAGTGATTTGTTTAGTGAATTTGTTGAAAGAAATTAACGAGTTTTGTGCCGCGTGTTTTTGTTAGGCTTAGAGAGCAAGAGTACAGAAAGACTGTGTGAAGTGAAACCAACTGTATAAAATAGAGTTCAAAGTTCAAATTGAAAGGCTTGCGGGAGCTTCCAACTGTAATAAATGGAAGAGGCAGATTAAACTTTTGTTGCGCCATAATGACGTCTATGATGTCCTAATTGGTGAAATAGAGTGTCCTAGCTTACCGGCTGATTCTTCATCTGAACTGATTTCTGCCTATGAGAAGGGGAAGAAAGCTTTCGTCGAATACGACTCCCTAGCCCAACTAATTCTTGTGGGCAACATAGGCGATAGCAATATTGAGTTCGCAGCAATATGCAATATTGCTAAAAGTGTGTGCGAGAGGATGCTCTCAGTTTATGAACAGAACTCGGTCCAACGTCTTGATCGTTTGATGTAGCATCTTTTTTCGTAGCGAAAAAGAACTGGAAGACGGCATAATAGGTCTCGTTCAAAATTGCAAAGAAATTAAGTGAATTAAATGATGAGTTAAAGCAACAACATTGTCAGATCTCCTGTTGATAAAGCGACTCTACCATGATAATGTCAACTCTACCATCAGAATACTTTGAATTCAAGAGTGGATGGGAATCTATTCCAACTGAAGAGATATCAGTAAATAAGTTGACTGAGAGACTTCGACTGATAGAAATGCGCCTGCCTACGAAATCAATAGATTACATCATGTTGGTTGCTACCAAGAAGAAAGTGATATAGAAACCTGAGAGAAAACGTTACAAGTGTCGGAAGCCAAGTCTTATTGTTAAGGACTATAAGAGGAAAGAAACAAACATATATTTGAAAGTGATGTTTTTGTCTGTACTATAGAAGGAGTTCAATAAAGTGAAGTATGGATTGCAGGCAGTATCTGCTCACATGACAAAACACTAAAAGTATTTTCTGGACTTCTCTAATTTCATCTCACCTAAACCAGTATATGTGGAGAATAGTGATGCAGTTATGGCTTATGGCCATTTAATTTTTAGTCTGGAAATAAAAATCAGTGAAAAGAGGGACAGGCACCACCTAACCGAAGTGTGATATTTTCTGACATTAGCAGAAACCTTTTCTCTTTTAATCAGACATTAAGTAAGGGTTATAACTTTCAGGCATCAAATGATGAGTGGTCCTTCTGGAGAGTTGGCTGAATTACGCATGAAAGGAAAAAGCGCAGTGCTTGGATAATATGTATAGAAATGCGTGCTGTATATACTGTTGTGTCTACAAAAGTATGTGTTGCCTCAGCAGACCAATCCAACATTTTTTTGTTCTCACTTATCAAGAATTCAGTTACTGATATCCATCTCCAATATATGTTCAATGCAAATATAATTTTTATTAATGTTTATTTTCATTGAGCGATAAGCCTCAGCTAAAAACTTAAAAAATAGAATGGTTGTAGTATCTGTTCTTGGTATCGGTTTTAAAAGGGGTATTCTGTCAAGCTTTTATCACTTTTAAAAGCTTTATCTTTTATATATCAAATATTTCTTCAAGTTCCATTCAAAGAGTTCCCTATTAGCACAAAATACTCTACGATATTCATTCAAGATTTTTACGATGCTGTACGGTATTCACAATATCGAAGCAAAATTATGGAAATATCATTAAATATTTTGGGCTAATATAAGGGTTGTTTCAGAAATTCTCCTTGTAAAGATTGAATGTACTATGACTACATCATTTGTACCGGTTCTTTTCCATTTATTGTTGCTTTTAATCCTTTCTTAAAAAGTAATTTTTATATTAAACTTGATGATTATGTTATCACACTTTATTTAATATATTTAATAATTTATCATTTCAATGATCTTCATTTCTTCAGTTCCATCTGTTAGAAAGTATTTTGATGAGGTTCAGCGTCATCTGTAGGTCGTTGCAGGTCTATGCTGTTATGCGATTAGAAATTGATTCCTAATTTTGATACTCATTGAGAATTAATTTTGAAACGGTGAAGCGAGTAATTTTGAGGGCCCATGGTCCCCGAAGGTGTCCTAATCCAAGGTAACGGTACGTTGGTGACGCTGGTTTATTTCAGCTCTGGGAATTGATTATCTGCTGCTGTTGTCGGAAGCAGAGTAGTGTATGTGTGAAAGTCCATCTAGATGTTGCTTCTGGAGCACAGTAGGAACTGATGCCTTTGAAGAGTAGCTGTTTCTGTGCAGAATAATCATCTCATTAGATATTTATTATATAGTTATCTGCACGATAGGGAAGTGACATGCCGGTTGGAATTGCTCTTGCGGATTTTAAGGTTTCTGGGTAGATAGGGGAATAGCAATTGTTTGAATCTTTTAAGCTTATGTGACTTAGTTTTCTTATTTTTTTCTTATTGTATAGTTTTCAATTCCTCATATTTGTGATTTTTGCTTCGACCTGCAGATTTCGATAAAATTAATTATTTTCTGCATTTTATTGAGCTAATAAAATAATGATTTTGAAAACATTTTTACATTTACCAGTTTATGCTTTTTAGTCTTTAATATTGTTCACAATTCATTATTGTAATTATTATGGAACTTTATAATGAATTTTTCTCAATACACTACCAGATGCTTCCGCTCAAATTCGATCAAAACTAGATCAAAATTAGCTTATTAATTTTCAGTCAAATTCCAAAAAATTAAAAACATTGTATTGTCATCAGAAATACCCAACTGTAAGATATTTAAGAACTATATCATTTTAGGAAGTGAGTGGAAATTCGATTATAAAATTCCTTCTTTTTAAACGTGGAAAACGTCAAGTTAAAAAAAGCATGTAAAAACGATTGCATAAACGTGGAAACAGAGCTCGTGGGCTGTGCTGTGAAAGACCACAAAATGAAGTTGAATACAAGTGGTTTAAAGGGCGAGATATGCTTTATTTGGGGTCATCTTAACAAATTTGATAGCCCTGGCTTAGAGTAATTTTGCGCCCCACCAGAACCGTAGCTAGAAATTGGAGCGCTTCCGTCGAAACTAAGAATATGACATGTGTGCAACCGCAACCAGTACCGTAGCCAGTGTAAGCGGCGCCCAGGTCATAATATTAAGGTAACCATTCATCCTCCTTTAAGGAGGACAGTCCTTCTTTTGAAAGTCCTGTCCTCCTCGAAAAGTGTCCTCTTACATGTCCTCCGTTTCGATATTTGAATTAGAAGTCTGAATGTATTTTCAAATTCTGAAAATTTATGAAATGGGGAAAAAAGTTGAAATTGATAAAAAAAATGGTCGAAATATTGAACCTTTACAAAAATTAACATATTCCATGTGAATTTTTTTATATTGTTTTTCAATTTAATTTGTTCTGCCTTGGATTTAATGCAACAATTGAAAGAGTTTTTCCAATTTGCTATTGATTTTTGGACCTGTGAAAAATCAAAATAGAATTTTGAAAGTCTTGCTCCAGTATTTTCCGTCAAATTCTATACTATTTCTTGTTCATATATTTTCAGTATAATGTTAGAAGATGATACATTGAGAAAAATATTCATTCAATGGAAAAGAACTCATTTAAGTACTAATTAATTTTTTGTAAGCATAATTGCAATTTTAAATGTTAGCTAAGTTTGTGTTATAAATTAATCATATTAGAGGGCATTTTGTATTACTGTTTCAATGAATAAAATGTTTCTTTTATTTACAGCATCTTTTTTCTTCAATTTAATTGTGTCCTCATATTCATTATAAAAATGTTGATCACCTTATATTTTCATATTTTTGCAATTTCTTTTCCTAAAGTCTCAACTCCCTATTAACGCAAGATATTTTACAATATCTCTACGATGCTGCTACGATATTCTGAATGCCGCCCAACATCGTAAAGATATCATATGAATAGTGTTAAACATTTTGTGCTACTAGGGCTGTCTTGTTACACAATGATGTTTGGTTATAAAGGAAACTACATTGCACACAATACATGAACAATCCATCACTTGAAAACAGCCGCAATTATTGTCGAGTTAATACCGATATGAAATTTAGTATTTATTGCTTGAACAGATTTGCCTTAGAACCATTCACATCTGTATACATTTTGCAAAATAATTTTTAGATGTGTGTAGACTTCTTTATTACTTCAATCATCACGTTTTACCACTATTTTAATACATTAGTTAAATAGATATTTTTTTAACTGAAACTTTCACACCATCGAGAGATGAAAAATTACTCTTTATATAAATCTTGGAATTTTAGATCTAGGCTGGTGAACGTAAATTACAGTTCAAGTTATCACTTGAGGGATCTAAGAACGGACGATGAGATTCCATTTTTATCTTTTCAGGTTTCAGCGTCAACCGTTAAATCAATTGACGTAATTTTATGATATGCATTTTGAAACGGGAAGGACAAAAATATTCCTCAGGATTATACTTGGCATTTAATATATTGAAATTGGGATAACGATGTTAGAATTTGGGGTAAAATACTGTAAGGCAACTAAATTGGTACCATACAAAAGAGGATTTTTTATTTCGTGCAGGAATAATTTTAGATATAATATTTTCCGAAGTCATCAAGGACAAACGCCAATTTCGCTTAATCTTTCATAAATAAATATTTTAAAAAATGGTCCCGAAGTACACATTCCCTCACCACCACCATAGTATGTTTGTGTAAAATTTCATAGCTCTAGAAAGAGTGGTCTGCCCTTGCGAATTCAAAAGCATACACTTTCATCTCTCTTATTAGTAGAATTGTATAAATATGCTACAATTGTATTTAATTAAATTTTTGAGACATCATGGTTTGCTGATTGCCTCAATACTTAACTAAAATAAAATAAAATTGTGTTTCATATTGTTATTTACTTTGCAAAAATTAGAAACTTGTTTTTAATTTCTTGCAAAATTTTATAAATTTAAATTTCATCGTATTTCCCTCTGGACCCTTCATTTGATCCGAATGAATTATCAAAATGTTAAAGTTGCAATTCGCGAAGTTTCAAGTTCTAAGATTGGATTATTATTAGCGTACGATACCACACGTATATCGTATACCGTACAAAAAAAGGATCCGAAGTTTGTTTCCTGCATTCGATAAACCACAGTAAACAGTCAGCATGGAAGTTTCACACGGAGAAGCTTCGAATGGACGAAACGAAATCGTAAAAATTACCGATTGCGATTAGGCTGTGTTGTTTAAAGCCTATAAAATGATTGCAGAGACTCGAATACAGAACAAGTTTAATGTGAATTAATCAAAAAAGTTATTTAAACCATTTTTTAAATAAGAACAAATTTTCTAGCAACGCATTTATTGAATATCTTCCGATTTGTTAACAAATGTATAAAATGATGTTTTTGAAATTCACATTCGTTACATTAAATATATTGAGTCGTGCAGTTTTTGTCTTCTGTGGACCTTACCGGCTCTTGTATTTTAACTTATTCCATTTGAAAGAGTTTTAAAAGGATCTCTCTACTTCAACGACCCTTGAAACCTATTCACGGATAAAAGCGCGAGCGAAGAAGTTCTATTAGGTATTTCAGACGATTTCAAGAAATGGAGTATTTTTTTGACGTTATTACTGTGTTGATTCATAGTAGTGTAATTTTGAATTAAAAGATTATAAAGATTGTATTAACTGCTTATATGTTTCCAAAGTAAACTATTGTATATTCAATTGAAAATTATGTAATAACTTTTTTGAGACAGAAGGGCTCAGAATATGTTTTGCTTAGGATGTAGAAATGTGTAAATCCGGCCCCAGAAGTTGCCTACTTCATCGTACAGATAGAAGTTACCTACCTTAACCTATGATAAAGTAGGTAACTTCTTTTATTACTTGCATAATTTAAGATTTTATCACTTATTTTATCTGTATGAATATTCTTTGAACTGATATACATATTTAGGTAAAGTTATAAAATCGATGGATTTCCAGTCCGAATCATAATTTTACTTTTAACTTTTTGAAAATTCTAATTAAAAATAAATATTTGTCTCGTTATTAACCAATTAATGTTTAAGTTACATTTTTTCGATAATATTTTGTATATTAATATTACATGTCACGAAATGAACTGAAAAACTACTAAGGAAATCCTGCGTGAAAAATCTATGTTTTATTGCCTTCCTAAGCCTAGTGTCCCTAGTAATGCAAAAAAGTTCTATGAAAATCTAAAATTATATGAAATTCCAGAAAAGAAACTTTTTTTTACAATTTTATTTACTGATATATATTCTACATGCAAGTAATATAAATAATAAACAATTGAACAAACTTTTCCTTTTCTTCTTAGCACTGCAAAAAAGAACTTTCTCGTCTGAAAAGGCTTCTGTATAAACTGAAAGGAAGTCGGACCTCTATTTAACGAAGTCGCTAAATCCTGAAAAAAAAGTTCGTAATATGGAAAATTCGCTAAATAGGGATTAACCTTTTAAAATACTTTAAACTACACAAAACAGATTTTAAACTCATAAATATTAAATATTATTAAAAAAGTAATTAATCACACCTTTATTTTGTAAATTAATATCTATTTGTTTTATATATCTTTCGCATCAAAAAGAAATTGCCAAGGAAAACAAGAATAAAACGAAACATCCGGGAATACACTTTTATTTTCAATTTTAAAAAATAATTTTATATTAAAATTAATGACATTATTGCATTTATTATAACAAGTCATTTTAAGCACACATCACCACACGCGTCCTTAAATTTAATTACTGGTAAAGTCTGTTAATTTTGTCTGAGTCTTTTGTTTGAAAAAGTGTCTTCTCTCATAACACGTCTCGCATCTTTGCAATGCACTAAAAGCCCCTTCAGGCGTATAGTTTCAAATGATTTTGGCATTTCTTCATACGAAGGTTTGTTGTTTTCTGCATCATAATCATTTCCATCTACATCATCTTCGTCGCAATTAATTACTGTATTGTTTTTATTTTTCACACTCTCCAAAATATCAAATATTCAGTAGAGGTGGGGGGAATGTGCACTTCGGAGCAATTTTTGTACTCTTTATTAATTAAATATTAAGGGAATTTGCCATTTCACCTTGACGATTCGGAAAATATTATAAACCAAAAATGATTTCTGTACTAAATTTTAAAAAATATTTTCTTTGCTACCAATTTAGTTGCCGTTTATATTTTTTTTAATTTTGAGATCATTTCCCCCAGTTCAGTCTTTGAAATGTATAATCTCGAGGAATATTATCGTTTGCAAATACATATCATAAAACTACGACCATTGATTTAACGGATTGTGCTGAAATCTGAAGAAAGGAAAAAAATCCCATCGTTTTTTTCTTTGATCTTTCAAGTGAAGACTTCAACACTAATTTTCGTTTACCAGCTCGAATATAATATTCCAAGCTATTAATAAATAGTTAAACGGCCATATGTCAAGCGTGATAGATCAAAGTTTAAAAATTTTAAATAAGAAAATTTTGATTTAAATTAGTGGTAACAATTTAATAAATACGTATATTCACACCATAAATCTATCTTTGGAAAATGAATACAGATGTGAATGATTCTAAGGCAAATCGGTTTAATCCATACTTACTAAATCATTTCGTAAGAAAATTGTCAGTCCTTCAAACCAGCCTCATACCAGCAATAAGTCTAGAATAATTGCGGTCCATTTAATTGATGAAATTTTGATTTATTGTATGCTATGTAGTTTCCTTACATTACAAAAGATCATTGTGTAGGAAGACAGTTTAGGAAGATAAATAGTACGAATATAACAAAAATAAGATGATCAACTTTTGACAATAAAAAGGAGGACACAATTGAATTCAAAAATAAATTCTGTAAATAAAAGAATCATTTTGTTTATTGCAAAAGTAACACAAAATGCACAATGATATGATAAATGCATAACAAAACATTTTTTCATATTTAAAATTGTAATTATGCTTGTATGCCTAATATTTATTACTTTAGTGAGTAATTTTCCTTTGCATAGTTTTGAATTAATCTATACTTATAAAAGGCAATGTTTGTGTGTGTGTGTGCGTGTTTGTCTGCGATGTCCAGACGAATCTATCGCACTTACAGCCATGAAATTTGGCACACAGGTAGTCGTAATGGTGACTGAATGCACCTCGAAGCCGAAATTTTAAATTTTAATCTAGAAATTTTTTTATTTAATGTTTTGTGTTGTTTTGGTTGATTTTTCGCACTAATTTCTCAATAGAATGGTTTCAAATAACTGTACGACAAAAATAGATAGACCATCGGAAAGAGCACGCGATTTCCGTTCTAATGAAGTTAGTTTTGAATTTCTAACGTAATTTACTGAATTTTGAGAAATTTTTAAAAAATACCCAGTTTTGGCATCCGAGATGTTACTTTTGATTTTAAATTTGTTGCATCCGACTTTCTAATAACACTATTAATTTCAATTTTTTTCAGCTTATAACTAGAACGGTTCTGTCGGATTTAAAACAAGAATGGTTAAAATATCTTTTATCGTTTTTTTTAAATTAATTTTTTTCTGGGCCGTTGCGAGTTATTTTTCTCGATCGAGTTCCAAAAGCGGAACTTCTTCGGAACGTTGATGCCAATTTTGATTGGCGGACGCGTAGGATACGTCATGACCTTCACCTGAATGAATTACTTCGATTATTATTTTCGGATTTTATTTATATTTTGCTTGCTGTATAATAATCATTTTCACGTTCCAATTTTGTAATATTGTTTTGGATTAACGTACTCTGTACTGTAGCGTGAAAAAAAAATAAGCAGGAAAATCAAAAAATGTGTATCTTTTGTTTTCAAAACTTTTTCATGTCATTGTGGGCGGTTCTTTTTTTTTTCCATTTTGTTAAAGTCCTGATTCCACGGGCAACGCCGTGCGCGTACTGCTAGTAAAAAATATTAAATCATTAGCCATGAAATTTTCAGTGAGACCTCCCTTACTTCACAGTTATTAGTGAGAAAATTTAAAGAAAATCTATAACGAAGTTTTGAATTTTTTTATCGTAAAAACAAATTGTAATATTTCTCTTTTATTTATATTGATATATTTTATTACATTACATAACATACATTTATTTACTGTTCAAGAAAATGCTTTTTCAAGAAAACCAAAAAATATCAATGACACGATTCTGTTCATATATGAAATATTTAAAGAAATTGATAACAATTAAAGACTTTGTGCCAAAGTGTGAGAGAATAGAAATAACACTTCAGTGAGTAATGTTTTATATTTCTGTATGTTTTTTTTCTTTTAATTTTTGTTCTTTTCTACCATTGATAACTAAGTAGATTCGTCCTACTTTCTGAACAGGTTGTTTTATTTTCCAAATTCTGTTATATTCCTAAATTGATCATTGCAGGAGCGGAGGAGGGGAAAGGAATTTTTAAAAGTGTTCAGACTCGGTAATTTTGTCACACTTTAATATTTAACTCAATCTGTTACATATTTGTAAAGATGGAATTTTGTGATCAATTCACTTGCATCCAGGTGTGATAGAGATTTCAAATTGCTTACACTTATGCATTCCAATGACAATACGCTATTTTAATATTTTCATAACTTTATTATCAGTTAATCGATTGATTTAATTAAATTTTCATTCCCTTCTTGGGGCATCACCTCGTAAAGAATTTGAGCAAAAAATGGATTCCATAATATTTATAATATTAAATTGTGAATCAAAAACTAAAAAGCAAAAAATAATAAAAATTAATGAAAAAAACTCTTTAGTATACTAATGAAACTGTATTTTGAAATATTTGTTTTTATTTAGCGTTCATTTTTAACTTTGAATAAATCTTAACCTTTCTTGGGCGTCTAAATCTTCCACTTCTAGCGTTAAGCGCGTAATTCTAATATTTTCATTAATTCCTTTATTTCTTAAAGGAAGGGAACATAATTGCTAAGTATTCAGCTCAAGTGAAGAACTGCAAAAATACAATGGATGTGATATTTAATAGCTTGAAATGTGCACACAACTCTTCCCTGAATTGCATTTCTTATTCATATGTATATACTTCATTTAAGTCATATTTACTCACGATTTTTTGACACAGGGCGTCCCACAAAGCAGTGCCTCTTTCAGGGTCGTCTCAACAAATTTAAACACCCTGGTGTAGAGTAATTCTGGTGTAATAATGGTATAACGGTAATGGAATAACGGTTATAATGGGGGAGCCTCATCAGAACCTTAGCTAGGAATTTGGTGCGACTGTGGTCCAGCGAGTACAGCTACATAATAAAATTATTGAGTAGCAACACATTGACATTAAGTATCAACATGTAGCTGTCTACTTTATCATGGATAATGTAACTCGCATATCTTTGGATTTTCTCACTGATTGTCTCTTTATGAATGCTTTCTGAACTGGCATGCATGTTGACGTAACATTACAAAATCGATCTTTGTCTAGTTAAAAGTTCTAATAATATTTTTACTTTTAAATCATTAAA
>BGPR01042626.1:0-13200 GCA_013235015.1 Araneus ventricosus
TTTCTTGCACACAAGTTCAAGGAAACGATTTCGTTTCTTTAATCCTTCGCGGCGCAAGACATTAGATTTTGAAATATGATGAAAAATCACGGATGGGTTTAGTTTATTGTCTAGACAGTTTTTTTTTTAAACAAATTTCAAGGCGAGTCGTCCCCCTTTGGGGTCATCCCCTCATACAAGAACCCCCTTAGATACAGCCACCTTGATACGCTCAAAAAATATTGTTGAATCTTGCAAAATATAAATTAAAACTTTAAAAATATTGGAGGAAAAGTTTCGAGTTAACTTGCTAAAATTGTAAGCGTCCAGAACTGAAAAATTTCTTATCTCCGACAAGAAATTTAGAAAGAAATTTTTCAAACTTTGTCTAATAATTCCGAAACGAAATTTCATAAGGCTGCTATTTACATTCTAAAAGATGTACTATTGGTCCTATCCCAAACCTATTCTTTTTCCCATTTATAGTTGAATTTAATGGTTGAGAAGCGAGGTGTGCCATCAGCGCCGCAATGGGAAATAGTTGAGGGTTTTGTTGTACCATCATCAATACCTGGGAAGCAAAAGAATGCCCCGTCCTGGCCGAAGTCGTCCGGTTGATCAGATGAGGGCCGCTTGAATTCACCCAACCAATATCTCCATTATCGGTATAGGTAAAAACACGACCGATTCTGCTACATTAACCCCGATTACTATCTTATTTCAAGTCGTGATATGCAAACTCATTTAATTCTAAGTGCATTCAACTCGATACACACAAAAAGTACATCTTCAAAACATAAAATCTTCTGAAGCTTGCGAAAAATAGAACGGAAATTTACCATAAGAGAACAAAAATAAAATACCTGGGAATTTATCTAAGCAGACATCAAATCATGAATATTTGAATTCATTTATTACATTCGAAGTGCGATATGGTTAAACCATTATAGACAGAAAAATTTAAGTGTAATCATTTTTACGTTTAGATGAAAGTTGAGCAAACAAAGCTTGGGGAGCTTTTCACATGCATGCGCTTTAAGAATTCACACATGTGCGTAGTCGATCATTGAATGTACACCATTACAATTAATTGTCCAGAACATTAAACCCAAGAATTTATTGAATAGTTTCTATCACAATAAGACACTTTTACAAGTAGTAAAATATTAAAGCAAATACAATAGAATTATTTTAAAAAGGCGAATGATTTAGCTTCGAGACATACATTAGAAGAGGATTTTAACAATTCACAAATTATACCAAGAATGCTCAACATTTTATAAAAACTTCAACAAGTAGCAGATAAAAATAATTGAAGAATAGGAAAGACACAAAACAGAACACCACAAAAAACACAGAAAGAGAAAGATTTCCAATATAGAAAACGGCCCAAACTTCCATTTCTTGACAATCCTGTAACAGAAGAAAGGATTTCATTTCCTCGATGCCAATTTTGTAAATTCAAGTGAACTGGTTAGTAGACAACAAAGAGACTGCGATATATCCTAATCGTTTAATATTTCAGTCTTTAGCATGGCAAATATAAATAATTAACAGTAATTAGGAACATGGGTTTATTTACCAAATATATTTTCTCCTTGCCAAAAAAAAAAAAAATATTTCACCTCTTCGATGGCTTTTTTTTCTGCGATTCTTTTGGGGGAACATTTTTACTACTAGAGCTCATTTTTGTGGAATCCTTCCTAATGTTAGACGAGCCCGAAGCTGTATGGGATTCTTTAAGGGCAGTCGACCTCTTCGAAGATGCACCGGTTTCGTCCTGCTTTATGTTTGAGATTTTCTTCAATCCCTCGGCCTTTTTGGCAGCGGAATCCACCTTGGACGAATCTTTGGCAGCGGAATCCACCTTGGACGAATCTTTGGCAGCGGAATCCACCTTGGACGAATCTTTGGCAGCGGAATCCACCTTGGACGAATCTTTGGCAGCGGAATCCACCTTGGACGAATCTTTGGCAGCGGAATCCACCTTGGACGAATCTTTGGCAGCGGAATCCACCTTGGACGAATCTTTGGCAGCGGAATCCACCTTGGACGAATCTTTGGCAGCGGAATCCACCTTGGACGAATCTTTGGCAGCGGAATCCACCTTGGACGAATCTTTGGCAGATAATGTACGTTCAGCCGATTTTGATCAAATTAAAAACGTAAAATTTCCTACAAATTCAAGGATTTTTTATTTTCTTCTGAACTTTAATAGCTCTGCAGATAATGTCCTCAAAACAGGTAGATGCCCAATAATTGGCCACCACACCTAGAACACGTACCCAGACGATACTCAAAACTTCTTTAAAATGTTCCTGCCTTTAAAAAAACGGTACAGTAACATTATCAGTAATCTTCTATTAATTTTAAATTCAAATAATTTAGTTGTTCACTCTGTATAAGATAGAGGAAGTCCCATGCCCACCCCAACTGAAAAAAATTGGTCGTAAGGGCGTCGTATTTGGGGTAATGGGGCAAAATGTATAAGATAGTGAGGTGTCCATAGTTAATCTTTGATGATTTTTTTCAAAATTGCCCTTGGTTAGGTGGGGTGGGTGGTTTGAATTTTCCTTCACAAAATCTCATACTATCCTAACACATATACTTTCTTTCAGGAAATAAAATTGATTACTAAAACAATTGTAGCTGTTGGGCCACTTTGCAAGGGTGTCCAAATAGTCTATATTGCAATCACTTTTACTATGTAAAAAATAAAAAAAAAATACCTGGAAAACTATTTTGCTTTAGCAGGTTATTATAAATATAAAAGTATTGTCAATAAGGCCGTACAATAACTAGGCTTAAATCTAAGTCTTTGGTTTGATTTGTCTACAATTCATTTATGAGACAATCGGTTACAAATGGCTTTCTGGACATTCCTTAAGTTCGGTGAAAATGAACTCTGATTTGATTAAGAATCTACAAAATTGTCCTCAACTGAGCAAATTTGGGGAGCAAAAAAAAAAATATCAATCTTATCTCTGCTACTTTAATGAAAACATAAGTTATGTTCCAACTAAGTTTCCTTGGGTTCTGGGTGAAGTAGCATTATTTTGCTACTACTTTAAATCAAAGAGTTATTAGTTTTTGTTACAATATTCAATTGAGGATTTCTAAATCACTACTCTGAGTTCACTATCACTATTAATACGTAGCGCTTTCTCTAAAAACGATTCCACAAAACCACATTTACATCAAGTGTAACACAAGTTGCTCATTTTACGCCCTAAATATTTGGTTGAATTGAGGTTGCAATAAAGTCACACCCAGACCGACGGTCCAACTTTGTATAACCTCTCACGTATTACAAGAAATTCAGATTTGTGAAGAATATTTCGTTATACTAAAATAACAATAAACTGTATATAATTTCCTGATTATATGTACATAAATTTTAAAGTAGATAGTTAGTTTAAAAGTTGTAATTCATGTCATTGTATAACGCATAATGTTGTAATTACACATACGTTTTGTTAGCATGTACGTGGATGATGCATCTAAATATGACAGCAATTGAATTAGAACCGAATAAAATGCGTTGATATGATGAACAGAATTTTCCTTTTGAATAAAATGATAACGAATTCTAAATTTGAAGAATTAAGGATCTTCAACGTTTTCATCTTGAGAAAGAACTGTGTTTTTTTTTTTTAGAATTAACCAGAATTTGATACATAATTTACTTGAATCCTGTTTTACTATTTTGACCGATTACTACTATTTGCTGAAAATTAAGTTTCATGCAATGTTATTTTACTATTTAGTAAGAGGCATTTAATATGTCGGTATTGGCTTATGGGTTAAATATCCATAAGAATTTTTTTTTCATTTAAAAAAATTTTCCTCATTTCCTTATTTTCCAAAACACCAAATACTATTGAATGCTTCTTAAGAATTAATAGAGGAATATTGTGTGTCTGAAGACAAATTTCATACACATAGTATCACGTGCACGGAAAAACGATAGTTATTTATATATCTTTTAAGTCACAATCAGCTATTTTAAAGTTTTAAATCACGAAAAATAAATGCTTTCATTGAAAACTTAGGGTTCTCTAGTATATTATTTTTTGATTTTAAAGCATATCCTTAAATACTTGAAAATTAAAGGCAATATATTTTCATACATAAGTACGTATATTTTCTTTCAAGATTTCAAAGACTATCTGTGAATTGAAAAGAAAGAAAACATAGGTGTTTTATATAGCTTAGGACCCCATCATATGTTCAAATTGAAACTGAGTGAAGTTAATATTTATTTTGTAATAATTGTATTAATTTTGTTTTGTTCATTAACTGTAAATGATTCACTTCAATTAATTTCTTATTGATTTTAAATAATTAATTTATTGTAAAATTCAAGGATCTTGGGTAGGATAGTAAATGGATTTTGCAATTTGAAGTTATAATTGATTAATCAATTGATAAAGTACGGTAATAGTGTTTGTAAACTTTCATTTATTAAAAATAAAACACAGAAAATTGAGAAATTCAGTAGTAATTTGATATATATTTAAAAGAGTTCTTCAAAATATATTAGGCAACTAAATCATTTTGAAACAATCAGCTATGTATTGTTTCTTTGAACGTTTGAAAAGTAATTTCTGCAATGATGAATTTTTACCTTTATCTACTTTACCAAATGATAAAAAATTTCTCACAATTTATTTCATTAGGAAGGAGGCAATATACTTAAAGACAATTTATTGGTTAAAGTGAAATTAAAGTACTTATTTTGAGAATAAGTGGAACAGCGCTAGTACTGATGGTGTTTTGAGCTTCATTTAAAATGTGTTCTGTATTCTTTCCTCTTTAAATAAACGAAATAATAAAGATAAAATTTGTAGTAGTCTGAAAATTGCATCATTTTTTCATATACACATCAAATTACATTTTATGTTTTTACAGAGGTAAATTATAAACGAGTTCCTTCCAATCATTTTGTTGAGAAGCACTTTTGATCTTATTCATGTATTTCAATTTAATACGATTAACTTATACTGATTTATTTATATTTTAATTTAATTTATATCGGTATTATCACTTGGTTTGAAATCAACAGTTATATCCTTGCATTTTCCCAATGGAAAACAGTCGTTGGAAGCTAGGGGCACTGACATTGATTATATGCCAGTAATGCGCTAAAGCTACTGCCAAATCATATAGAGCATCGATAAAGCTTACAATACTGCAAATCTTTCCAACGCTTGAAAGTGCAAATGACACCACTTAAATGACTTATAATTCACGAGAGGTTGCAGTGCAAGTTCCTACAAATACCAGACCATCAAATCCTTAGACTGATTTGTCCAACCCTGATACGGAATCATATTACGATAAACTGTGTACCTATTTTTCTGCATTCATCCAAGTTTCTGTGGTGTTCATAAGTGACCGCGGATAAAAAAAAACAGATTCTGCAAAAAAGGATTTTGTCCAAACTTTGATAGAAACTACAGCACACGGCTATGTGTATGATCGTATACCAAATTCTCATCCCTATCTCTAATAGCAGTTATCAACAAAATGTTGACAGACAGACATAATTCCAAAATTGTGTTTTCGAATCGGGGAAGTCTGTAACGTGGAGATTCGTCAAAAATCTCTGAGTTCGAATTCTTGACTACAGCTACTCTTCTTGTATACGAGGACCTGGACTGATACTTAAAAGTTAAAAGGAAACTAAGAAACTGTCACGCTTTAAAACCCTCTGTAAGCTGCACAGCAACAGAACGCATGCAATCTGTAATCTTTAATACATGACTTAAAAGTTAAAATAAATTTTTCATTAACAACCCTTTATTTCATTTAATATACAAAAAATAAGATGAATTCCTACACCATTTTGAAAAGGAAGAATTTACGATTGAAGATTTGAGGAAGAATGAAAGGATTTGTACCATCTGTTTGAACTGGTTATGGGGATGAACGACTGTTGCAACCACGAAAATTTTCTGACTTTATGAAAAATATATTATTTCCTGTCTCTTTCTAGGAACAATTTAAAATACAGCGCGTTAAAAAATCTCTAGCTAAGGAAAGTTATGAAGGGCTGATTGCCCCTTCAACGTAAACATTTAATTATGTAATAGTATCTTAAAGCGTTATATCCTCAAAAAAAATGTAAGTTTTAATGATATTGCGCGCACGATATATCTAAAAACTATTGAATATTTTACATAAAATTTTTACCAAATATTGGCCATGAAGCTGTTCTGCTAAACAAAATTCACAGAAGTTTTTGTACATATTTCTCCTAAAGATCATGGTTTTTGGGGAGGTATAAAAGTTGAAATTTTGGTGAACGTTTTTAACGGTTTTATTTTAAAATCATATAAAATAGAACAATTTAAATGTTAATAAATTGAGGTCCAGTTTCTTAAAACAGATTGTTTGATTACTTAGATACCCAAAATATTAGACAAATATTTAACTAGACAAATATTTGTCATATTATTACCTTCCAATAAATGCCACCAATACACGGTTTGAAAATGAATATGCTATAGATATAGAACAGATATTTTCAAAAAAAAAAAGCGAGTTTATGAATAAGGTAATTGTTTTGATATAATGTGTCGAATTTGACAATTTTCCAACATTTTCAAGAGGTTTGTCGCAAGTGTCCCCTTAAAAAAAGAAACAAAAAGGCTGAAATTATGATGCAAAGAAGTTAAAACGAAACCACTTAACTAACGAAGCACTTTGAATTTTCTGTCTAGTCGCACATCCAATAGATTGCGTAATTTGCATCTGACTTTACCAAATTTAATTTGAATCTTTCTGATACTACTCATTTACATTTCATGAGGGCTAATTATTATAGTTATAAGGAAACTTATCAAAATCTGATAAACATATTATGAGATTTTATAGTACTGAGATAAGATGACTATTTAGATGAAAAAATGATTGCGACTAGGCAATGTGACAGAACATCATCAGTGTAATAAATACTAAAACTCAACAAGTGGAATTGAAATAACATGAGTAAAGATTGTTCGAGATGAAAGATACTTTAGAAAAACACTGAGAAGAGCCGCGCCGAAAACATTAAACATTATCTGAAGTAAGAAACAAATCTTTACCATTTAAGATAAGCAATCCAAAAATTAACCAAATAGTCTATAAAAGAATTACAAAATCCAAGTTTAAGGGAAACCGAATTCTTAACTGAAAAAAATAAAACTGAAAAGTGAAAACTCTGCTCAAACTAAATTAACTGCAAAGTCAATATGCAATGCGGGATCCATTTTTCATAGTAACTTAACCTCTGAATGGTAATGAGTCAAATTGACTCCTTCTTCCCATTCAAACTGCAAAGGCTACTAGCAAAAGCACTAGTCTCCATAAGTTAAACAATGGCAAAAACCGAATTAACGCCATGCATGGTGCGATCCATTTTTCATAGTAATCAACCCTGGAATGGTAACGTTGAATAAATTGACTCTTTTCCCATTCAAACTGCAAAGGAATAAAGTTATCTAGTGTTAAATGGTAAAAAACTGAATTAACTCGTAAAGCCATTACGTGCTGGTAGTGCGATCCATTTTTTTCAGGTAATCTTTAACCCTGAATAATGTTGAGTCAACACTCCTTCCCATTCAAACCGTAGTGCTATGAAGTAATGTTACCATTCCAGGTTAAACACAAACCAAGCTGAAAGGTCGATGAAGCAATAACTGGTTTGAATTTTCATTAAAATAAAAGTTGTAAATTGAAATGTGTTTGAATCCGAGGGCGTTTCCATACCTACGATAATAATGTGTATCGTATTACAGCATATATATATGTTTCCGCCATTGTTACTGGCTAAAAGGTCAGAATAAGGAGGCTATCTTTATTTGAAGAACATATTGCTGAGGAGTGGCAACAGGCCGTATACATCTGTATGAAAGTTTCTTAAACAAACAAAGGAACAGTAACCTCGTATTTTCTGTGAGATTAAATATAGGACATGATCAGAGTGAAGTGGGAATAATAGCTATTTTAGTAAATTATAGCAAGTGTTTTAGGAAAATTTAATGTAAATAAGTCGTTGATTTTGCGATTGTAGTGGGCGGAAGTAATTGAATATCTTTAGTAATAATATGCCAAAATGCTGAGATTAATATACATCCAGCGCGGGAGATGAAACTGAGTTTAAGAAAAGTGTGATTCTGGAATACATTAACGGCCTTATTCACCATCTGTTAAACCATGATCAGGCGAATGATGGTTCTGCTAAGGATGCGAAAGTTGACCAAAACATGTCACAAATGTATGCCCTGGGGTTGCTATTTTGCATGATATCTCAATTTCTTGGCATTTTTGAAATTACCCCAGCCTTCTGTTTTCAAATATATTCCTGCCAGTTAGGTTATACATCCAGCGTCGATTGGCTGCACTAAGCCATTCGTAAAATTCCCTTTAACCGATCATAACCACGGATGGTGAAGGTACGAGAGTCTCGTCCTTAACTAAATATTCACGGGTTAGACCGATTCCAAACAAAGATCTGTCGTAAAATGTATGCCTGATATAGCCTCATCTCCATCAGAGGTGGAAAGGAACGCTGTAAAAAATCTAAGTAGTGTCTCAGGTGGCCTCTAATTTCATCATGGAAAGGCGTCTACCGGTGCCAGCTGTAGTACGAAAAACTGAGGGTGCAATCTCTTGTGGTGTATCTCTACTCATCAGAGGTGGAAAGTTCTACCGGTGCTGTGGTGAAAATCTAAGTGGTAGGTGCACCAGGTGCCACAACAGGTCCATCCCCAATAGTTTTAGAAAGTTCCCAACGAGATGATAGTTCAGAAAACGACATATGGAAGACTTATTTATTTACGTAGATCATCCACATAGCAGAGCTTCGTGCTGGCCAAGTGGTAAGTAAGTCTCGGTGGCATCGAGCCATGGGCTCCAGTTCGATCTCTGATTCCACTGAAGATCCACCGTGTGTGTGGGCACGGTCGGCACGTTTAATCTCCAATTGGCCAAATACCCTCAAACTGGTATGCAAAAATTTCGAGAGAGAGTTGCCAGCTCGCCTGTCGTCTTCGTCATTGTCCGTTATCAATCGCGACAATGCCAAAAAATAGACCTCTGTTTTCAAGAACGAGATGTTAATATAACTAAACTAAATCCAACCCAACCTGTGGTTCTTTGTTATGCGAGCCATTACACGAGTTCACGCAATTCTATACTAAGCGTAGTTCTTGTGCCAGCGGAAACGACAGCCAATAATATAACTAAACTAAACTGAACTTTAAACTGAAGCAAATCCTACACAAAAAACCTGTTTTGAGGAAAACTATTTTAGGGTGGAACTGTACTTGATCCCTGGCTGTCTAGACCTGAGCCGACACTCCCCCACCGTAATGCACGAACCCCTCTCTCACCCCCACTAGTGGCTAGTCCAGAATTGTCGGGTGGGGTCTGAGTTCATAAAAATTTGTATCGTCGGACATGTCAAACCTCAATACTCCTTATGTAAACCAAAACACCTTGAATTTACAGACTTTCCTCTACCTGATAATAAAAAATCATAAAAGAACTCTACAATACTGACAATTTAATATAAAAATACAATGAAATACCTAAAATAAAAATATTTTGGACCGTTTAATGTAAGTACAAGTGAATGACTAGGAAAGAGTGAACATTTTGAGTCACAAGCAATTTGTCACGATTTTATTATTTTTTTTAACTGAAAATTAAGAACAGTTGTGATTTTAAATAAAATCAAGAATTTTGGTTTAGTCTGGGGAAGCCAGAACGATGGAATTCTCCTCTGGACTCCTGCACCTGCATCCCATACACGTCAGATTTTGGTGTCTTGAATCCGTACCTCAGAAGAAGACCAGACCACATGACCAACGGACCCATTTAAAGATAATGAAGGAAACGTATACACCCATTCTATCATCCAATAACTGATCATGTTAAAAGGGAATCTATGTATGCTGAATGCTGACTGAAATGATCATTGATGTATCCTCAATATGAAATAAGAAACTCTATTAGCCTGAAGGCTGAGGTAATTTTAAAAATCGCCAACAAATAGAGAAATTGGCTACCATGCCAATATAGCACCCCATAAAGTATACATTTGGCAAATGCATTTAGGTCACCTCAGAGAAAGATTGAGGTCAAATTTTCGCATGAGATGTGGTAAACTATTTATTTAACCATTGATTATAGAGTTTAACCGGGCGAATGGCGAACAGCCGACAATTTGGTGTAACATTTATTTCCATCTTGTGGCTTTATTCACCATCCGCAAACGGCGATCAGTAGTTAAATTGAATTTATACGAACATGCGAATGCTGACTGAAATGACTGCTATTGAGGGTATCCACTAAGAAAGTTAAGTGAGAAACTCGTTTTGCTCGAAGGCTGAGGTGCAATTTAAAAATCGCCAACAACAGAAATGATAAAGGCCAAAACCTTCGCTACTCTTATATTTTGGCGATTAATTTTGCCGCTACTATTATATGGTGAACTATCATTTAACCGCTAATCATTTTAATCATGGTGGTGAATACGTTCGCCAATGGTGGTCGGGAAAAGGACTCCCCACAAAAGTATGCCCAGGATAACAAAAGTACCCTAACGGAAACGCTGCCTCTTCGATTTGAATTGATTACTGAATTGAATAGTAGGTCAAACATTTATTTCGTAGATTTCTGATTCGAATAGTAGATTTATGGTTCATTTTTGAATCTTCGCAAAAGTTATTGGGAACACAAACGCCGAATTTTTTGACTGGAACTAATTCAGAATTCTTAACCAAAGTTCGTAGATGGATTTTAACGCATTCATAGCGCTAGTAGACATCTCCTCGAATTGGATCTAAACCCAAGATCCTCCAATCCAGAAACCGGGACTCTACCACCACGTGACTATGAAATCAGCCATAGAAAATTTAGTAGAATTTCCTTAAAATTATTAATGCTAAAAGCGTGTTCTCGAACACAATAGAAAATTAATTTAACACACAGACAAGTGCAGCATCATAAACGACCAATTATAACAAATATTTTATGAATAGTTAATTCTCGGCGGTATATCAACTGGACCAGAAGGTATCCAAATAGCTTTTAAACTACAGATTATTTCAAACATAAGTAAATTTAATTAGAAAAAGATTTCAGAGCCCTCTTATGTAGAAGATGTTTTCTCAGATTAATGAAATATGACTAAAACTAAGTGCCAGCCTTTGATGAAATGCAAACTCAATTACTTAGTTTTCAAGGCAGCATTGATTTCTTCGCCAAAAATGGCAACAATATGCATGTATAAAAGAAGAAAACTACACATTTGTCAGGAAAGCTACCGGTCATCTGTTCTTCCTGTCAAGGTAATTGGGATAAGCATGTATTGAAGTGTGGCTACCCCGCTCCAAAGGAGGAAGATGCTGATTAATAAGTAAATTGGACAGAGAGTCACTTGTTATGTGTTTCAAGCAGTGATTTATTCTACCTTGTAATAGAACGATAAGGCTGAGGAATGGATTGTAATTACTCACCGTAGTCCCTGTACTACTGGCAGCAATCCAGAATGCGGTAGAAGGAGTTCTGAAGAAAGATTCTACGTGTCATTGTAACTTATCAGATTACCAAGCACTACGACAAACTGAATCAAGCTCGATTCAACACGTGTTGCATTTGAAACTGCATATTTCTGCAGACTTGATAGCTTGGTAACACTCTGAAATACTCTGTATAACGTCAGTTTTGAACTGGCTCGGGCAAGGCATTTACTGGCCCTTCTTTTCTCTGTCGACATCATTATGGGGTACATGAGAGAATTCTTAGTCGAACATAAGTACTCAGGACTTCTGGTACTTCTTTTTGAAACTATATGGTAATATCGCTTTACATTTACCAAACATCTTGACATTAAAGGAAGGTATATTTAAGAGTTGATTTTGATATCCGTAGTTAACAGAGGTACCTTCCGAAGAAATGTCTAGTGGTATGGAAAACTCTTTCGAAAATCTCCAAGTAGAGAAACCCGAAATGGAGGTCGCCCCAAAAAATGACAAAACGGAGGAAGCCGGACAGAAAGCGTCGCCCGAAAAGGAAGCATCCAAGGGTGGACTCCTGCCACTGAAGCGCCTGGGTGATCTCCTGCCAAGTGAAGCGTCCAAGGTGGATTCCCCTGCCACAGAAGGCCCGGACTCCCTGCCACAGAAGCGTCCAAGGTGATTCCCCTGCCACAGCAGGGGCGTCCGGGTGGACTCTGCCACAGAAGCAACCAAGGTGACCCCCTGCCACAGAAGGTCCAAGGTGATTCCCCTGCCACAGAAGCGTCCAAGGTGTGGATCTCCTGCCCACAGAAGTCCAAGGTGACTCTGCCACAGAAGCGTCCAGCAGACTCCCACAGAAGGTCCATGTGGACCCCTGCCACAGAAGTGTCCAAGGCATTCCCCCGCCACAGCATGTCCGCTGTTGTGATTTGCCACAGAAGCGGTCCATATGGATTCCCCGCCATGAAGCGTCCAAGGTGGATTCCCCCTGTCCGCGTCCAAGGTAGGGATTCTCCTGCCAAAGACTAGTCCAAGGTAAATTCTCCCGCCAAGGTGAAGCGTCCAAGGTGACCGCAAAGATTCGTCCAAGGTGGATCCCCCGGCCAAAAGATCCATGATTCCCCGCCGTGACTAGTCCGTGTGATCCCCCTGCCAAAGATCTTGTCCCAAGGAGTTCCCCCTGCCAAAGATCTGTCCAAGGTGGATTCCCCCTGCCAAAGATTCGTCCAAGGTGGACTGCCAAAGATTCGTCCAAGGTGGATCTCCGCCGTGATCTGTCCAAGGGTGGATTCCCTGCTGCAAGATTCGTCCAAGGTGGATTCCCCGCCGTAACTGTCCATGTGATCTCTGCCAAACCAACCAAGCGTGGATTCCCCTGCCAAAGATCGCACCCAAGGTGGACACCCTGCCAAAGATCTGCCCAAGGTGGATTCCCCTGCATCTGCTCAAGGTGACTCCTGCCAAAGATTCACGTCTGGGATTCTGCCAAAAGATTCGTCTAAGGTGGACTCTGCCAAAGAGATCTGTCCAAGGTGGACATCTCTGCCAGATTCGTCCAAGGTGGACTGCCAAAGATCTGTCCAAGGTGGATTCCCCCTGCCAAAGATTCGCCCGTGGACTTCAAAGATCTACACCACAGCGGATTCCCCTGCCAAAGATTCGTCCGCGTGACCCCCCCGCCGTGACTGTCCGGATTCACCCCGTCAGC
>BGPR01042627.1:0-13200 GCA_013235015.1 Araneus ventricosus
AGGGATATTGGATTGGGAAACATTTCAGAAGATTTGAAATTTCAAGCCCACCCAGCCTGTGAAGCGGATTTTCTTCGCAGAGAAATTTTCTGCCGCTTAGCTTTTCATCTCCAGAAAAAGGGTTGGTGTTAGATTTCGGATGAATATTTTTCCCTTTAAGCCGGTTTTTGATATAGGAATGAATCCATCCGATTGAAAACTAGAAAAGAAAAGAGAATTGGTGTTAGATGTTCTGTTTTCCAATAGAATGGAAAGGTATTGTACGGGACGGAATGTGAATACTAACCATGAAAGTCGAAGATCTTCCTTTTTTTCGTAAAAAGCACTTTCATGAATGAAAAGGCCTTTTTTGTGTAATATGTGAGGAAGAGACTGTTCATTGAATTCATATGTGGTGGATTCAAGGAACTTTTTTCCAGTTTGCTGTATTTCGAATGCTGAGATATTGAGACCTAAAAATTTTAAGAATAAAATCTTTGTTTGTTCCTATGACTTGAAATTTCTTTTCTTATAAAAAAATTAATAACGATGTCTTTCAGTTCCATATTGCCGCACAAAGATGCCTATTATTCTGTTGATAGAGCACTGTTCTGGAAATCTGTCGTCCGTGGTTCAAATCCTTCCGCGGTAGTTTAATATAGGGACTGGTATTTTAATGCAAAATGTTATTTATATTCTAGGCACTTCCTTTAAATTTCTAGTGATTCTCTGGAATACTTCGTAAGTGTATGAATGCTGAATCCCTCAAGTTCCCTTGTGTTACGAGCTGCTTCTTGCTAATAATTCTACTTTATTCTTAACTCCTTAACCAGTTTGTTTGCTCAATTATCTAATCAGATGACACCTTGTATTTTGGGAATGCGGTGCCATTTTAGTTCAGTGGAGAACCTAAAGGACAGTTGAAGTGTTTATGGATTCCTCATAATTTTTGTATTGAATTAAAGGACAGTTGAATTGTTTATGGATTCCTCATAATTTTTGTATTGATTTAAAGGACAGTTGAAGTGTTTATGGATTCCACGTAATTTTTGTATTGAATTAAAGGACAGTTGAAATGTTTACGGATTCCTGATAATTTTTGTATTGAATTAAAACACAGTTGAATTGTTTATGGATTCCTCATAATTTTTGTATTGAATTAAAGGACAGTTGAAGTGTTTATGGATTCCTCATAATTTTTGTATCGAATTAAAGGACAGTTGAAGTGTTTATGGATTCTCACGTAATTTGTGCATTGAATTAGAAGGACAGTTGAAATGTTTATGGATTCCTCATAATTTTTGTATTGCATTAAAGGACAGTTGAAGTGTTTATGGATTCCACGTAATTTGTGTATTGAATTAAAGGACAGTTGAAATGTTTATGGATTCCTGATAATTTTTGTATCGAATTATAACGTCTGTGAATGACTTTGTTTTAGTCTAAAAGTTTAAAATGGTGATAATTCGATGTACGTGCGGTGTACGCGCACACCAGTTAAGGGGTTAAAAAGTCTTCTGCAATTCTTTGCATTTTCGTGATAATATAATCTGACATTGAAAACGAAAGTCCTCAACTAGATGCATTTTCTTTTTATTCATTTCAAATTTGCTAAATATTTTGGATTTTTTCATAGAGTTATAGATTTTTTCATAAAAACTTTTTTTCTTTGACGGACGCGTGGCATAGTATAAGAAAATGACATCGCGCATCAATAGGCGTGGGTTCGAGTCTCACTTTGCCGATAACTTGCTCTTTTGTACTCTCTCTGATGTGGTAGAATATATGTTTGTGGGGATTTTTGTCTTTTCCGTTGATTTCAAGAAGCTTTGTCACCATATCGGTTAGCTAACGCAACCGATTCAAAATTAATAGGTAACAATGCCCTGTATCCCATTAACGTTTAAGTCAGATTTCCACCACAATTCCTGCTAACTCACAATCTTCGCTAAGGAAGTTACTATTTGGTTACACCTCGAAGAAATATTATCACAAAGCAAGCGCAGGGATGTAAGAAAAATCTGCGTCATTCTCATTTTCTGTGCAAGAATGTTTTAAACATACATTGACAGTGTTTTACACTAGCAATGTGCCGTTAAACAAACGCACATTAAAGGCGTCAGCCGTACCGCGGAGATAAGTTTAAATTATTCGTAGTGTAAATTATTTTTAAGGGATTGTTGAGATGTAATTGTAACTGGTAAGTATATCGCATCAGGTCATATTCTTCCCAACTTCATGTCATGCATAATTACGTAGCTTTAGTTTTCAGTATGTGTTTTATTTTGCCGAAATGTAAAAGGCATTAGTTTTTTGAAAGTTGAATAAACATTGACAGTGTTTTACACTAGCAATGTGCCGTTAAACAAACGCACATTAAAGGCGTCAGCCGTACCGCGGAGATAAGTTTAAATTATTCGGAGTGTAAATTAATTTTAAGGTATTGTTAAGATGTAATTGTAACTGGTAAGTATATCGCATCGGGTCATATTCTTCCTAACTTCATGCCATGTGTCTTTACTTACGTGGCTTTAGTTTTCAGTATGTGTTTTATTTTGCCGAAATGTAAAAGGCATTAGTTTTTTTGAAGCTGAATAAGTCGAATTTTTTGTCAACAAACACAATTTACGGGAAGCTTCGCTTTGTTGCATTCATCTGAAGAAAAGTTCTTCGATAGCTGTCAGAATCTTATGGTAATTATGGTCCAGCCATATCAACATATGAGTACTGGTTTCGAGGTTATGGAAAAGGTGACTTTGACACGGAAGAACAGGAACATCCAAGCTGCGCGAAGAAGATTGAAGATGAGATTTAGTTTTATTAACATCCCGTTTTGAAGCAACACTAGGGCTATTTTGGGAGGAACCTCGTAATTTTGAACCGCAATCAGATGCCGAGGATGACAACTGAGCTGGCAGATTACTTAACTTGCGCAGTTTTACTAAAAAAAAAACATTCTGTAATTGATAATTTGATATTCCCTTATACGCGGGACGTGCATTACCGTTGACTAACGGAATTTATTCCTCTCTATCTCAGAAGTAATTATTATTATTAATTTATGTATTTTTAATTATATGTTTGGTACAGTTTTTATTTGTGTTTTGTGTGTCGTTTGATGTGTAATATTGTTTGTGCGTGTTTTGTTTTTATACTATGGGGTTTCAATATTTGACTTATTTATATATCTGATTTTTACTGCCTTTTCTGTGTTTATTTGTTCGTTTCTTTTTCAATACTTATACATTTTTTATATATTTTTACTGTTCCTTGTTTGTCCGAGCAGTAAATCAAGCTATTTTCTCCCCACCGAGGTGGGTCGAACCTTGTTTACACTCCCAGCTCTCTTGTATTTAAAATTACTGACCCTGTTCGGGCAATACCTGTATCATCTTATTGTACCCAATAAATCACGTTCTCCGCATGCTGGTGGAGCTCTCCCCGCTGGTCCTCTACCGGCCTTACACCCTTTTTGGGTAGGCCGGGCCAGTGTGGGTATTTTTACACCACAACAGCGGGAAGACGTTTGGCCACTACGTATGATTTAACGTGCAACAGACCCCATACACGGCGGATCTTCAGTGGAATTGGGTCTCGAAACTGGAAGCCTCCGGCCCTGAGACCTTACCTCTAGGCCACAGTGTTCTCCCGAGTAATAAATGCATTTAGGAAAAGAAACATTTACTGTTGACGGTTTGCGTCCAAAATTTGATACAGATAAACAAATTTGGCATACACATCGTAATTTAAATTTTATCGATCTTCTTTTTTCATTTGTTGTGATTTGTTGAAAGATAAAACAAGCAAACGCACATAGACTCAATATATATAAAAAAAGTTTTCGTGGTTGTAGTCAGTAAAAAGCCGAGTTATATTATAATTTTCTTTATTATCCAAATATTTAAGGAGAGTGGCGGACATACGGGCATCTTAGTTGAAGTTTTCAAGTAAAAAGCGAGCAGAAAATCCCTCCTTTTTCTCAGTTAGGGATTTAACATATAGACACGTGATCAAAGTGAAGGGAATAATACCTATTTTTACTAAATTACGTAAGTGTTTTTGGGAAAAGTCTGTCTCCAACAAGTTGCTGATTTCGAGATTTATGTTGGCGCGTGGAAGGGATTAAAATATTCTTTTAGTAATAAATATGGCAAAACGCGAGATTTAATATACCTCCAGCGCGGGAAATAAAACGAAACTGGGGTTTAAGAAAAGTTATTTTGGAATGCATTAAGACTTTAAAATATATAATATTAGAATTTAAAGCAGATTATTACATATACATGGCGAATTTAATACCTTATATATATATATATATATATATATATGTAACATCAGGCTTTATATAGGAGAAGGCAGTCCATTTTCATCAAGGAAGAGACGAATTTTGTTTAGATCTTCTTTTATTTAGGCATCAGACGTTATTATTCATAGGTAAAGCACTTAGTTTTTACGTAGCTCCATGACCAGAATTTAGAAGTTACGCCGAGCGGCGCGTTGTTGTTGAATGATTACATGCTGGCGTGAAAAAGGGGCAGAAATGAATGCGCAGAACGCTTAAGTACTCAGAAGAGGGAATTCCCCTTGAAACTCGTGATTTGTAAAGAAAGTTGTAGTCCGTTAATTATGATGAAAGTAGAAGTATTTAAAATGAGGTGTCGTTAAGATTATTTAGGAAAGTTAAAAAATTAAATTATCATATATATATATATATATATATATATATATATATATATATATCATTATTTAACTAGTGTTGGTTAATCCAATGAAGAGGCAGTCTTTGACGAATGAAGATGAGTTTATTTTATTCAATCATGTTTTAATCGATAGGTTTCAGGTAATTTTAAATAATTCGGAAAAATATGAAGCCATTGTTGAATTATAAATAGACGCAAAGCGCGGTCACCAGCGACGAAGAAAACAAGCCACGCCGAAAACGGGCGTCTGCTAGGAAGACTACATGGTTTTAGAAAGAGGAAATTGCACCATCGCAGCGAGATTAAGTAGTATTGCCAAAGAGGGGAATTCCCGAACGTCAGACCGGTTGAAACTGGATTTCAGCCAGTTAAAGTGACAGTTAATTGTGTGTTAGAGATTAGTATAGATAATTCTACGTTGGCAAATTTTGTGTAAGTTTTAAAATTAGGAAAGTGTTAATATCATATATATGATAGAACAGTGTAATATACTTCAATACCTCTAAAATACATATTACTACGAGTATTCATGACCATCCTCATCATTCATGACCAATTGGAAAAGGACCGCGCAAGCAGACGTAACGTTATTTTCGTTTACTGTAGGAGGAGAGGGACGAATAGGAATGCGGCAAAAGGTTTGAAAAGTCCCTAGTAAGGGATTTCAGGAAAGACTCATTAACTGCGAAAAGAAGTTGTTGTAGATTGCACTTATTACGATGGTGGAATTCAAACGAGGTGTCGTTACAGAGCTGTATTGTGCTAAAGAATTAAAAAATATTACAAATACAATACACACACACACAATCAATACCATCAACACACGCACAATAAACCACACCAGCACAATAAACACACATACCACGACAACAATACACACTTACAATCAACACTGCACACTACACAATCAAACACACACAGCACAACACATACAGTACACAATGTATATGTATATATATATATATATATTGAACAAAATAAAATAAGTTCACAAAAATTTCACTTACTTCGACCGAGGGTGATGAAATTGATGTATCTAAATGGACTCGGGAACTCGTTTATAATGTACGATGGAGCTAGGAACTGAAAACAACTCTCTATACATAGCGCTGACATGGCGGAAGGTCACCTGCTCTATTAATATACATGGAATATCTATAGACTGCCTGAATTCGTTAAGATAAGCATGTTAACTGAGCGAAGGAGTGCGATTGTTAGTGGGCGGTCGTGAATCAGCAGGTCTTCCTTATGAAGTGTGTATGAGAGCAGAAGTGACAAGACAGATAGATAGCACGATGTTGCTAGTTCAGGAATAGATGCATCTGTGCGGATCTGGTGATAAGGCTGAAGGTAGATGTAAAATATTATTCGTTTTGACTCTTAGATGAATGGTGCAGCTTGATGTTTAGTATACAGAACATGTAGAACGATGCTTTTCAATGACTTACGTCCAAATGTTTTATGAATCTGTCTCTGATTCACATCAGCATTTTGCCATTTTTTTTAGATTAATAGAAATAAGTTCCGAGAATATGTAGTTGGATGCCTATATCACAGCAATGTTAAACTGAAATTTGTGCCATTTCTCAAGTAGATTTCGTAAATTCTTTGATTTTTTTTAATTGCTGTATTTGAAAAGCAAACCACATTTTTTTTTTAGATATATACAAAACAAAAAATTCTAGTCAAAAACATTGACATTATTCATTAGCAACTAAGACAATTCTCGAAATGCAATGTTTTGTCAATCTTCTTCTATTCTAAAGTAATAATTATATTTATAAAATGATTTTCGTGTTTGTAGACGGCTAGAATAAAACGAAAGGCCGAGCTACTTCTTATTTTATTATCAAACTATTTAGGTGAAATAGAGTGTTGGGTTACAAGTAAAGTGCTTTTTTGAAAAATCCCTGTATTCTCTCTGAATGAGGGAATTAACATAGTGACAAAGTGATCCAAAGTGGAGGAATGTGGGTATTTTTAATAAGTACGTAAGGTTTTTTAGGGGAAGAAAGGTCACAGCGTCTAGGGAGACGCGCGTCATTGTCTCATTGGGCACGTGAAGCGGTTAAACAATTTAACAGGAGATTTAATATACCATCAAGCGCAGGAAGGGCAAGCTGGGGTTTGAAAGGCGTTTGGAATACACATTGGGTTTAAAATATAATATTAAATTTGGAATAATTAGGATTATTACATTTATATATTCATTATAATGATATATATAGTATTATAATGAAGAGAAATCAAATTGTGATTTATTTATTCGCGAACATTGACCAGTTAGCGAATATAATCTTCAAAAAGCGACAATACTAATTATTTATTTATTAATTATATTTAAGTAGAATTTGATTCTTTTTTCCTCAAAGTACCAGATGCTTGTAAAAGTGGAGATTTTGTAATCAGGTTTGCATACTTCCCCACATTCGATGTGCTGGGTTTTAGAAGCTTTGGATGACGGTGGGACTATTTCAATAATTTTAGAACTTAACTAATAATTTAATAGAATAGTTTTAATTCATTTGATTCCATGCAATTGGCGACATCTTGATGTTTGAGAAAAATTAGAGTAAAGATTTCGTAATATCTGTAATAATAGTAAAAATTAACATTTGAAAACAGAAAATAATTAAAAAATAAAAAATTCTTTTTAGCACACTAATAAAGTGTCTTTTAATTTTAAAATTTTAATAAAAACAATCAATACATCATTTGTTTCTTGGTTTTAATATGTATAATTCTTATTAGAGGCTTCCAGGCTATTCTTATCATTTGTATTCATACACAAAAGAGTTCAAGAGGGTAACTATGTAGCGGAGAAAAAAGATTATAGATACAGGTACCAGACTCTTGTTCTATAAGCTTCAATTTATAGTATACAAGTTCATACACCTCACTTTGTTTGCTGTTTTATTTTCTGAGGGAATTGGGTGGTTCGAACAAATATTTCTCATCCAACTTTCGTCTGTGTCTCTCCTGCAGCCTTGGTGCCCATTGGCATTCAGTAAACTCTACAAATCCTTGCTCAGTATCGTTTCTTGTCTTTCTTCTGCAAGACGTTTTGTTTATACTTTCAGAGTGGGCTAATTAAATCTTCGTTCGTGGGTTTTGCCAGTGAAACCACACGATGACATACTTTTGATGCGCATGGGCAGCTGAAGCGTAATTTTCTCATAACTTAAGAATGAATATACAGGGCAACCGCCTATAAAATTATGCATTCAATTCCGTTGTTCACAAAGATATCAGCACGGCCGAGAGATAAATTGGCGCGTTCTGTGGAACGGTGAAACCACACGACGAACACTTTTAGTGCGCATGGGCCAAAAACAGGCGTAATTTTTCTTTCATAACCTTGGAGCCAGTATACAGGCCAACCATAAAATTATGCGAACTCAGTTCCGTTAATTCAAGATATCGGCTGACGGGGAATGCGTGCTTTCGAACAGGTTTCTGGTGAGAACCACGGTGAACGCACTTTTTTGGTGCTGGAACCAAAACAATTGCCACTATTTCATAACTAAGAGCGGATAATACAGACCAACTTAACCGCCAAAATTATGCGGTGTCCATGATTCCGTTCAATGTGCAAAGGTATCGGCGCGACAGAGATCAATTCGCTTTTGTTCATGGGTTCCATGGAACAGGCCACGGTCGACGCACCCGTTGCGCACGGGCAAAACTCGAGGCGTAATTTTTCGCTCATAACCAGAAATGGGTGCAGCCTATGCAGGCCAACATATAAAATTAATACGTTCAGTCCGTTAGTATTCACAAAGATATCGGCGCGACGAGATAAATTAGCGCATTCATGGTTTTGGGTGAAACCCACGTTGACACTTTTTGGTGCTTGCGTAAGGCCGTGAAGCGTAATTTTCTTTCATAAGCCAGAATGAATGCTACAGGCCAACTTATACAAAGAGTGCCGTTCAATTCATTAATTCACAAGATATCAGCGCGACAGAGATAAATTGCTTTGTTCATGGGTTTCGCAATTGAAACCACACATTAAACACTTACACCCCGGTGCGCATGGGCAAAACTCAAGCGTAATTTTTCAATAAAACTTAAGAACCAGATATACACAAGGCCAATATATAAAAATTATGCATTCAATTCCGTTAGTATTCACAAGGAAAAGAAAGAAAATATCAAAGCGCGAAACCAAAGGATAAATTGCTTTTGTTCATGGGTTTCGCAGTGAAACCATTATTGCCTTTTTTAGTGCTGTGGGCAAAACGAAGCGTAATTTTCTTTCCTGTAACTTGGGGAAAAGCCAGATACAGGTAACTTATATAAAATTGTGCATTCAAGTTCGCGTTAGTATTCACAAGATATCATTTTGTGCCGAGGAACTCAAAATTCGCTTTTGTTCATAGGGTTTCGCGGTGGGGAACAGAACCTTTTCGTGCATAGGCCAAAACAAGTAATTTTCTTTCATACTTGGAACTGGAACCTTCACAGACCAATATCAAAGGTCGTTCGTTCCGTTAGTCATTCTGAGATATCGACTTTGGCGGGGTCAGATGCTTTTATTCCATGGGTTTCGCAGTGGAACTTCATTGGAGCTTTTGGTTGCATCAGGCCGTGAAATATCGTTACTGCTCATAACTTAAAATGAATCATCTGGGTAACCAAATTATCCGCATTCAATTCCGTTCAAGTATTCACAAGAGATATCCGTACGGCGAGAATCGTGCTTTGTTTCGGGTTTGCGGTGAGTACACATTGAACGCTTTTTTGGGTGCGCATGGGCCAAACAGGCGTAATTTTTCCATGGCAAAACCAGATATACAGGAAAGCCCGCTTGCCATCAAAATTCCATTCAGATTTCCCCGTTAAATCGAACTTCACAAAGATATCGGCACGGCAAGAGATAAGTGCTTTTGTTCATAGGTTTCGCAGTGAAACCACACATTGAACACTTTTAGTGCGCGTGGGCCAAAACAAACGTAATTTTCTTTCATAATAGAGCCAGATATACAGACCAACATATAAAGTATGCATTCAGTTCCGTTAGTATTCACAAGATATCGGCGCACGACCAGAGATAAAGTGCTTTTGTTCACATGGGTTTCGCAGTGAAACCGAACACTTTTTTGGTGCGCGTAGGCAAAAGGCGAAGCGTAATTTTCAACTCATAACTTAAGAGCCGAATATACAGACCAACTTATATAAAAATTATGCGTTCAATTCCGTTAAGTATTCACAAAGATATCGGCACGTGAGATCAAATTGCTTTTGTTCCTTAGGTTTCGCGAACGAAACCACACATTGAGCACTTTTTAGTGCCCGCGTGGGTAAAACAGGCGTAATTTTTCTTTCATAACTTAAAGACCAGATATACAGGCCAACTTATATAAAAATTATGCATTCAATTCCGTTAGTATTCACAAAGATATCGGCACGGCAAGAGATAAATTGCTTTTGTTCATAGGTTTCGCAGTGAAACCACACATTGAGCACTTTTTTAGTGCGCATGGGCAAAACGAAGCGTAATTTTTCTTTCATAACTTAAGAGCCAGATATACAGGCCAACTTATATAAAAATTATGCATTCAATTCCGTTAGTATTCACAAAGATATCGGCATGACAGGAGATAAATTGCTTTTGATCTCTAAGAGAAACAAAATGATGAGGATTCTTGGACAAATTAATATTTTTTTAAATTGAATCTTCGAAAGTAATATTGAATTTTATGAAGGCTGAATATCCTGAAAATTCACGTACACTTATGTATTAAATACATAATTTAAATTGCATTTCTATGCCACCCCCCCCCGGGGGGGGGGAGAGTTGATAGCCGGTCACGCTCATTGGTTTCACTGTGAAACCACGAATCTCTTGAAAATAAAAAATGCTACATTTTTTTACTTTACATATTTAAGATCAGCTACATGTCTAATACTCATTTTTACTTTCTCGTATACGAAGTATACAGAGAAAGTATTGCAATCGTCAAAAAATTCGGACTCGAGATTTTGACGAATCTCCACGTTTTAGACCTCTCTGAGTCAGAAAAACACAATTTTGGAAATATGTCTGTCTCTGTGTGTGTCTGTGAACACGATAACTCGAAAACTATGAGAGCAACGGGGATGAAATTTGGTATGTGGTCTTTAAACATAATTTGTAGGTTTCTATCAAATTTTGGACAAAATCCGTCAGCGGGAAGTCTGTCTGTCTGTATGTCCGAAGTCATGTGAACACTATAACTCAAAAACTGGAATAGCTAGATGGATGAAATTTGGTACACAGTTTTATCGTCATGAATGTAGGTCCGTATAAAATTTTGGGCCAAATCCGTCAACGGGCTAACTGTCTGTCGGTCTGTATAATCGCATACTTGTTTAACTCCATACGCATGCGTAGTGGTAGAAATGCCTGTGTAAAGAAGGGACACTCTGAAAACTTGGCAGTTTGCCAAAAACCAATTCTGGCGGCGAGATTTTGTAAGGGAGCAAACATTTAGGGCGTCTCCTTTCACTGGCGTACTGGAAGCAATCTCTGCGCATGCGCAAGCTATTCTCCTGTTTTCTTCTCCGCACGCGGAACTCGCATTGCTAGAGTTTGATAAAAAAAATAAATATTGCGAAGCTTTAATACATACGCATCTTTTTGAATATGATTATTCACCTCAATATTTTACTATCACTATAATCTACAATGAAAAACCTTCTGATAGTCATTGCATTCTGGGTTACAACTGGCTCGAACTTTTTGTCAACGCAGGGGGAAGGGAAAGGACAAATGTTTGAAAAGTATACGAGAAAGTTTAAGGGGAGGCCACTCCCGCTGGTTTTGAAATACTATCATATTTGACAAACAAATTTAATATTTATTGAAAACTAGTCTGCCGATTGTTCCTGACCTTCAATTCTGTTTGTCAGTTGATAAGATTTTTTTTTTATTTTCCTATAAAACTGGATTAGTAAATTATTACTTTATAAAATATTTAAAGTATCTATGACTATTAAATATATTTTTAGAATTTGGTAATCTATTCTTGAATGAAGAAGAGTTTTCTTCTTCTAAAACGTGTTAAATCCATTCGTTGAAGATTTTGGAGAGAGTATTGGAATTTCAGCGAAAGTTATATAGAAATTTAGTGTTTATTCTCGTTTTGTATTTTCTGTTCAACGTAATGATTCAAAGCTGAAATTGTCTTTAAAGTGGAAATCTTAGTACTATATTAATGTATTCCAAAATCGTTTTTCTTAAACTCAGTTTTGTTTTATTTCTCGCACTGGAGGTATATTAAATCCCTCGTTTGATTTATTACTAAAAGAATATTTAATCGCTTCCACGCGCCAACATAAATCTCGAAATCAGCGACTTATTGCCGCCATACTTTTCCCTAAAACGCTTACGTAATTTATTAAAAACAGCCAATATTCCCTTCACTTTGATCACGTGTCTATATGTTATTCCCTTATCTGAGAGAATGCAGGGAGTTTCTGTTCACTTTTACTTGGAAACTGCAACTAAGATGTACGTATGTCCGCCACTCTCATAAAAATGACTGAAATATTTGGATAATAAAGAAAATTAGAATATAGCTCGGCATTTTACCGACTACAACCACGAAAACATTTCATATATATATAAAGTATTACAAAATAAGAAAATAAAAAAATATTCATTTTAAAGAAGCTATGATTTGTGGAAAAGAAAATCAACTCGCCATGATTCTAGCTGAGAAAAAATCTTAAGCTCAAATGAAGCAGTTTATGAAAATGTTGTGAAAAATGAAATATTCTGTAATAAGAATAATGTTATTTTATTTAGATTTTCTGTTTTATTAATATATTTAAAAATACATTATTTTCTTTGTAATAATAATTAAATAGAGCTTTACCGTCATGAATAGAAATTACCAATAGGCGGCGTCCTAATTCAATTCAAGTGTTCCGCAATCTACACATTCATTGATATTTTTGAGTTTTCTTTTGTGAATTTTAAATTAGGAAGTTTTAAATAATAGTTTAGTAAAGAATCGCAATACAGAAATCGAAAGCACATTTAAATATTATTAAGCAGATAAATGATACTTGTTACAAAAGCCCTCAGTAAAGAACATAAAATAAATAAAATTCAACAGAGGTGGAAATACAGAAGAGGATTTACAGGAGAACAGGAAAGTCGTCCTTCAAAAATGAAAACATAATACAGTAGAGTCTCCCTACAACGAAATCTCCCTGCAGCAAATTTCTCCCTATAACGGAATTTTTGATCGGAATGTTAAATAACATTCAAAATATTCTCCATATAACGAAGTCGTTGTCTCCCTATAACGAAGTTTTTCAGATCTTTATTTTTTCGATTTTTGTCATTTTTGAAGAAAGTTGCTAATTTCTGTGAAAACAAATCGCTCACACGTGCCTGTTTCTGGAACCACTCGCATTGTTCATTCCAGCGATAACACATAACAATAGAATACTATGTGAAGGGTAATGCAGTTGTGGGGACCTGGGTTTCTACACAGGGAGCAACATTTCTACGGGTCAAGATTCCAAG
>BGPR01042628.1:176-13199 GCA_013235015.1 Araneus ventricosus
CCTAAGGTATAATGTTCTATGTTTTAGAACGGCCTAAGGTATAATGTACTATGTTTTAGAACGGCCTTGACTTCAATGTTCTACGCTTTGGAATGATCTAGACGGAATATTGTGTTTTTTAGAACGGCCAAAAATGCAGCATTCAACATTCTGGAATTATTGCGAGTGCTGTTATCTATATTCTGGTAGGATAAAGGGTTTAGTCTACAATTAATAATTGAAAAATTTAAGCTGTTACTGTTACTTCTTTAATTTATCCTCTTGTGCATTGTACACGCTCACTGCGGTAATAATTTATTTGAAACAAATTTAAAAAGAAAACCTCCTTTCTCTTTGACAGCTGATACCTCAGATATCATCCTTAACAGCATTAACTACAGCCGTGCCTCTTGCCGTAGTATTGACGGTAACAGCCCTAAAAGATGCCATAGACGATTTTGTAAGTATACAACCATTAATATTATTCATCTTCAGTATAAAACTGTGAAATATATTCGCTCTAATTTTACATGGAAAGTATTAATTACGAGGTCTAACTCTCCGAAAATTGTGCTAACCATTTGGGTTAATTTTTCACACGCGCACTGATCAGTAAAGAGCTGCAGAGAAGCATGCATACAAAATATTTTTTTATATAGCTTGCCAAACAGATATGGCAAATGTTTATCCCGGAAAGCTACTATGCAAAAAGCAATTTTCTGAGTAAGAAAAATGACACGTGATGATATGAGAACTCTTCCCTTCTACCCGAACTAAATTGGCATTGAAATATGAACATTTCATATGCTAACACAGCAGTCACTTCAGAAGCTTATTTCATGAACCTTATGTGGAGCAGCCTTTCTACGGATTTAATAATGTTTTGTAACCTACCACTGCAATTTCAGAATTCCTATCATTTTTCTCTATGCCATATCAAAGCATTGGTTGATCCATTTAAAAAAGCATTGCGAGAAAAGCTCTGTTTACGTATGGACTGTTAAGCCTATCATTCATGACCATTCCATGCCGTAACCGATCAATGCCGGAACAGGTCAAGCAGGACAATCACCATTATGCCTCTTCACTTTTTTTGGAACACAGGATGCCAAACCCCTTCGTCAGTGTAAGAAGCCGAGGAAACAGTTGGAATTCCATACGATTTGGATTTTTATTTGGCGCACCATGCCATAAAACTGTAATACGATAGTTTGTTATGGGGGACCGATGCTTTCTCACAACAGCTAAAACCACAAAATTGAGAAGGGGGAGTGTTAATGGAAGGCAGTTTAGGGAAATCAGGGCGGTGGGGACCCGTTTTGAAAGAGAGGGGGAGGAGGAAGCGCAGTAACCTAGGGGATCGGGTTTCCCTTATGTGCAGTTGACACAGTCCGTCCTGTGAATGACCCACCAAATTTGATGAGCTGAAATGGAAACGGTCTGCTAAGAAGCTCTCCAAATGAATTGGAACAGCCTTATGGTGAATATCCAGCTTCAGAATTGTCATGGAGTGGACTGAAAGATTGGATATCCAACCCTCCCCAATTTCCATCGCCCCAGAGTGCCTGCTGTCGGTCCATGAATGTGGAAATTCGGCGGACAAGTAGGTTACGTGGGGGTAGGGGGAAGAAACTATGCACTGTAGCTCAGAATAGAAGGGCTGGTTCATATCTTTGAAGTTTTAGAATTGCCGGAAAGAGGGGAGGAAACTAGCTTTGACGTCACTACGCTAAAAGGAAGCTTGTGGGGTCGAGAGCGTCCACTGCCGTTTCTTTAATCCTAAGCTATTTTTTCCTGTGTTGTTCTGTGTTACTTGATATTTTGGTGAAATATTAAAAAAATCTTTCATCTCTTGTAAGTACGTCTACTTGTGCTGTCGCTACGTCCTCAAATTATTACTGAAAAACGAAAGACAAAGGTGTAATATATCATATGCTTTCAGTATGTCCGAATCTGAATAAAATTTGGATCTCGAAATGTAAAAGGCAAGAACATATGAATGTAAAATACGCTAGGATATGCATTGATCACTTTAGGCCAAGCGATTACATGGATGGCATAAGAAATCGCCAACTTGGCTTAAATCAAAAGAAAATTTTGAAGCCTGGTGCAGTTCCGAGTGTCAACTTGCCATTGCAAGATAATGGGGAAGATGTTTCAAGTAGAAGTTTCAGAAGGAAAGACTTTTGCGCACGGCCTCGGCTGTAGCCAGACGTTCAGCGAGGGGATCCCAGTGACTGGTTGACTGGTAATGGAGGGATTTGCATAGCGTAGAGTAGTGATCGTGAATGGCCAGTCTGGATGAACTGAAAAATAGGAATGGTGTGGAGTGATAGTGAATAACCGGCTTAATACCGGGCGCATTAGGAAGCCACGTGACTCCTTCAAGATGCCGTTATTGTCAATATTAACAATAACCAACATAATAGATGAGTGGCTTGCAAATGCCCCAAATACTTGTCCCAATGGAAACGCGGTTTGGCGCATGTTTCAATGTTCTGATTTCTTTGTTTCCCTTGAATTTCTAATCCGCTCTTCTCTGTGTGTGTTTCAGCAACGCCACCGCAGCGACAGCCAGGTGAACAACCGGCTGTCCCAAGTGCTTCGGGAAGGGCGCCTCATGGAGGAGCGGTGGTTCAGGGTGCAGGTGGGAGACATCGTCCGCATGGAAAGCGACCAGTTCGTAGCTGTGAGTCGGCACTTCTCTTTCTTTGGATTCTTTTACAGGAAAATGATTAACAAACACATCTGTATAATATTTTATGAAAGAACCGAATAGAAAATCTTCCCCATTCAACCTTTTCTATATTTTCATTTTGAAATAATTACATTTCTCACGTCTTCGTAGTTTTCCATCTGATCTTTAGGTCTAAATGAGACGGATATGGTCATAAGTTGCCAGTAACAAAGCGTATCGTCGCTTAACAAACAACGCCATCTATCTCAATTTTTTGAAATTTTAGAGAGGAAGAAAAAAACTGAATTTTTATCAACCAATAACGAACATTTCTGAATTTTTTTTAAACATCTTATATGAACATGAGGCATGTTCCTACCAGATGTGAAAAAAAATATTTAGAAACAGTCGTTAAGCTAAACTTTCTGTTCCTGAATTTTTTTTTTTTCACATGCGATAGGAATATGCGGTCTTATGTTTATTTCAGATTTAAGAAAAATTCAGAAATATCCGTTATTGGTTGCGAAAAATTGAGTATTTTTCTCCTTTTTTAAATTTCAAAAAATTGAGATTTTTTTGAAGTTAGAAATTAGTTGGTGTTGCTTGTTAAGCTATAACATTTCTTTCTGTACAATATATGTGTAAAAGGAAACAGAACAGAGAAGAATTTCCAAATAAAATTAAGGGGACATACGGCTGTTAAACCTCGAAAATTTTTGATTTTATGACAAATATATCTATTATTTCCCTGTCTTTTCTGAACAATTTAAAGCAATCAGCGTTAAAAAATTCCCCTAATTATCAGAGTTATGAAAGAAAATGTATCGGTTCTACAGCGTAAACATTGAGTATGGCCATATCTTTAAAGCGCTCTACCTCAAAATGTCTTTTTCTGATATTGGGCGCACGGTATCTCAAGAACTATTGAATATTTTAACATAAAACTTTTGCCGAATATGTATTCCCCTATGTTCTAAAAATTGAACCGCATTTTTGAACATATTTCTTCAAAGAATTGTTTTCTGGGGGTTAAAAAAGTTGAAATTTTAACTATTTTTAACATTTTTATTTTAAATTGGAATATAATATAAAAATTAAATTTAAATGTTAATAAATTGAGTTTCAGCTTCTTAAACAGACTGTTTGGATTACTTAGATACCCAAAATATTGTGTTTAGATGAATATTTTATCCGTAATCATGCGCGCAAGGTGACTATCTCATTTTTTCTCCAAAAATTATACCCAGATTTATTTCTCTCTTAAATAAATACATACCAATATGAAGGTCTGGAAATTTGTGTACTATAAGAGAAAGAACAGATATATTTCTAGAAAAAAAGTGAGTTTGGGAATTGCATTGTTTCAAAGATATAATGTATCGAAATTGACAGTTTTCCACAATTTTTTCGAGGTATAAGAGTCGTATGTCCCTTTAAAAAAAGTTTGTGGGGGATGCAAATTTTGACAAACATCTAATGCTTCGTCCAAAATGTCATGTTCTCGATAAATAGACTATCATTTGATATGATAAAACGAAACGAAATTGCATTTCCTTGTCAAATAATGGACGATAGCGAAGATTTCGAGCTCTTTTCTAGATTTTGCAGACCAAATTTTTGCCGTAATTACAATTTATATCATCATTTTTAATTTCATACAGTGTGTGGTGTTCTTTGTCTTGGATATTTAGCCATAAATGTCACCTAACAAAACATATAGAGAATAGGACATTTAGTCGGCATATCCTTTAAACTCCGTGATTTATTCAGCCTTCACATAGGAATACCTAATGAATAAGAAATTATAATTACTAGTTACTATATTTATGTATTATCACTGTATCAAATAATATATTGCTTTACTTTACTATAATTTACACTGTATCAAATTTAAACGCCAATTTCCAGTAAAGAAAACAACTATCGGAATTTTACAATTATTTGGAAATATTCGGAAAATGGCGGTTATAACATTAATCATAGCAAAAAAAAAATTAAGATTATTAACTTGCAATAATATAATTACATTAAAACTGCAATAATTATGATTAAAACAAATTTTGTAGATTTTATGTATTTAAGTAAGTAGCTGGTGACTAAATTGCTTATCTGTTAAGTGTCACGCTCACGTTGTAAATGTTGTTACCAAAAATCGCCCGGTGGATGTTCGGTGAAAGGAGTCCATCAACTGAATAACTGAAAATGACGCTTTATTTAACAAATATTCCAGAAACTCGAAGCACAGATATCACAAAAAAGAGCAGCACTTGCACAAACAGACAGCAAATCACTAACAATAACGGTAATAGCATTAAGCGTCTAACAACTGACCAATTCGCATTGCCAGACTCCAAAGAGATTATTATTCCTCGTTTGCAGCTCGCTATTTAGAGCCTTTTCCGACGGGGCGTGACGTCACACAGAATCATCTGGAACAATCTCTGTATTTCCCTTTCTAATAGAAATAGGACAATAATCCCCCGGCATCCAATAAGAAGCCCTGTAAATGTCTCTTTTCAACCATAAAACTTACATAGTAGGGAAACAGCATTACAGTTTCGTAACGGTATTGTAAACGGTCCATTTTTATGGTCCACGAATGATGATGGAGGTATCGTGATAAGACAGCAAAAAGCTTAAATTCTTCAAAGGAAGATTATGCCATTAATTTGATGGAATTACAAAAGGTATTGTGTATTTTTAGTTGCTCGCGATGCGCGCTGTTAAAATCTAGTGAAATTAAATAAAGTAACCAAAGAAAAATGTCTTGAATTTGCATCGTTTAGGAAGCATGCGATCCATTTCCATGACAGCGGAAGATCAAGCACATCTTTAGTGACTCATAAAAAAATGATCATAGTTTAGTGGCGAAGTGATGTTGCATCCATCACGAAGCCAAGACTTTGCATTATCAAATTATCACTAATATAAATTTTCACAAAACTCTGCTTTGAACTTTAAAAGCCACAATCGTAATGATACAGGGACATCGCGCATAGTTCAACAGCTGACTCACTCGCAATGCGGACAAGACTCCAAAGAGATTCTTCACAGTCCGAAGACGTTCAAACACATTCCAAAGGCATTCACTCACACAGCAACGCCGGGTATTTATGGTGCATTTCTTCTTTATCTTCCCGACAGGGCGAGACGTCACATGGACTCATCTAGAACAATATCGATATTTTTGTTCCTAATCGAGATAGGACGATGATTCTAGTATTTTCGAGGACCTTCATTTTGTCACCAGTCTCCAAGTTTGTCGCCAAGGTCGAGGGTGATTAGCTTTCATCCAATACGAATCATTGTAAAACATTCTTTCCAACAACAAGACTAACATAGCAGGGAAAACGGTTTTACAGATTTGTAACGATATCTTTTATAAGAATGTTCTGGTAAATCTCATTCATTCTTCGTTTGCTCATGCTTTTATTTAATTTCTTTCATTTTTGTGAAGAACGAATTCGAGGAATCGAATTCCCGCTCACTTCCTGATGTACTAGAGTTCTGAAATTTGGTACAGTAACGCAACCCCGGTGATTATATAATATCTTGATATTTTTTTAACATAATTTTCAATGAATCGATTAATTTTAATTAAATTTTTATTCCGTATGAGTAACGCCATCTGAGAGTTAATTTGAGAAAAAATTATTACAAGATCAATAATAATTATAATAAGGAATTATCTATATTAGAATAGACCAGAAATTTCGGTAACGCTTAGTAATGTGGGCATGGCTACGAGCCAATAGACATTAGGACCAGACAGTCTGTCTACAAATTATCATACACACAGGATACTGTTTCGATTCTGTGAGGATTTAATATCAAATAGGAGTTATGACAGGGTTTTTTTGCTCATTTTAGCTGTTTCTTTTCTTTTTTTAAATTTTATGTTGATTCATCGACGCGGAACTCCGTTAATATCAAATAGAAGTTATACTAGAGTAATTAATTTATTTTTCCACTTCTCGCAGATCTTTACTTTCTTTTTCGTTAAAAAGGTTCTTTCCTTTTCGTATTCAATTTTGGAATAGAATATTTATATATTTTGCAAAGCGAAAGTTAGTGTCAATTGATTTATCATTTCTGTTTTTCATGCTTTTTTGTAATTTCTTAAGCACACCGCCAATGTGCATGATATTTTCTACTACAACTTTCGTTTTCAGATCTGTGACAATCATATCCGAGACATTATTGGCAAGCTAAAAGCCGGTTTTAGAAGGCACAAATCTTTTAGTGAAATGTATAAGAGACTAAAATGAAGGAAGTAATTTTTTTTTTCAAAATACATTTTTATTAGTATTCTAAAAAGAGAAGATTCAAGCTTTACTCCATACCGTCAAAGACCACGGAATAAAATTAAATTAAAAGGAAGAAGATAATTTTTTTAGTCGAAAATGTGGGAGCCAAAACAAAAATCGTGAAAATATGAGTCGCTGAAAGAAATTAAGCCACAATGAATACTATATGAAAGAAAATTCCTAGGCATTTATTAAAAATTAACACACAATTTGAATGCGATTGATTCCACTTTGCTTGAAGTATTTGTATCAGCGTCTCACCCTTTTACGATTTTTGTTTTGGCTTCCATGTTTTCGATTTAAAACAATTATCTTCTACCTTTTAATACACTATTAAAAACGTGTTTTTACTTTCTCATATACGAAGTATACAAAGAGAAAGTATTGTAATCGTCAAAAAATTCGAACTCGAGATTTTGACGAATCTCCACGTTTTAGACCTCCCTGAATCCGAAAAACACAATTTTGGAATTATGTATGTCTATGTGTCTGTCTGTGAACACGTTAACGCAAAAACTATTAAAGCTACGGAGATGAAATTTGGTATGTGGTCTTTACACATAAGTTTTAGGTTTCTTTCAAATTTTGGACAAAATCCGTCTACGGGAAGTCTGTCTGTATATCCATGTTAATGTGAACGCGATAAATCAAAAACTTAAATAGCTAGGTGAATAAAATTTGGTACACATTTATATCATCAGGAATGTGGGTTCGTATCAAATTGTGGACCAAATCCTTCAAAGGGTTGACTGTCTGTCTGTATTAATCCCATACTTTTGAACGCGATAACTTCTTTAAAAAATTACTTTGATAAATGAAATTTGGTATGCAGCCTTCTTACCTTAATGGTAGATTTGTGTCCAATTTTTTGAAATGCGCTTTATTTGTATTGATAATTATTTAATTTTGAAGTTAAGTCGATTCGTATTGTATGCACGTTTTATGTTGTGTTCTGTTCTAAAGCACTCTTTTCGCAGGCAGATCTCCTACTGCTGTCGACGAGTGAACCGAACGGACTCTGCTACATCGAGACGGCGGAACTCGACGGGTGAGGCCTCTCTTCTTTATTGCGCAATAAAAAACCCCCGAGAAGTTAATCTATGGGCTCATGACCAATAATGTAACTCAATCTCGAAATAATATATTCATCAAATGATATTGTAACTTCCTAATTATATCTAAACCCATGCCCAATTCAGATTCACAAAGTCCAACCACTCAGCACTATGATACTGTTACAAAAATCTTTCTGTGGGTGTATGATGTAAACACTCCAACACGCAGGATAATGGAGATTTATTCACAAATGTGCAGGAAAACATTTAACACAGGTAGCAGTAAGAATAGATCTTGCACAGATTAGCAAACGTAAACAGACAATAATTCGCAGGTAATAACAATTCAGCACTCTGAGATTTAACAACACAAACAGTCAGCAAATCACTAATAACGACTATAACAGCACTTTCAATAACGCTCAGCTCACCGACTTCCTAGCTCACACTGCAGACGAAACTCCAAAGTCGTTCCAGTGGATCAACACATACCCCTCTTTGATCCAAGTGTGGCCCTTATATATTCTCCCCGACAGACCGTGACGACACATGGAGTTTTCTTGTACATTCGAGCGCATTTTCTGTCCTAATAGAGATATCGAGAAAAGGGTCGCAATTTCTGGAATCATCGATTTGTCGCCAAGTCGCCAAAATGGTCGCCAAGGTCAGGGGTCCCGGAATTTCCGCTGCCCGCCACTCCATGCTCACCCCTGTAAAACTCCCTTCCCAACTATAGGACTAGCGAGGCAGGAAAGCGACATTACATCTTTGTAACAAGACTCACAAGAAGTGAATACAGTAAAGGAGGGGTGTCAAGCTCAAATGCTATCACTGGCCAAAGAAACAAGGTCTAAGTTTATATGGACCTCAGGTTTATTTCAAAAATGCAAAATAAAAAAGAATGGTAAGATTAATGTTTTCTTCCTGACACTTGGCCTCTCTTCTCTGCTAAAAAGTTTCTGACTTCGGAGGATATCTTGTTCGCAGTGGCTACTTTCAAAACTAATCCTTGATTATCAGTAATTTTTGAACTCACAGGAGATTAATACCCTTTCAAAAGTGAAAATAATTGTTCGCACCAATTACTAATTTCAAACATGGAAATAATTTCCACAAGCCAATTTTCGAATATTTTCAAACCCGGAAGGCAAATATTTGTAAAATTCAGGCATCCCAGGTTCACTAAATTTTGCCTTCAAATCTAAACAGCATTAAATCCCGATTACCTCCATTTGCATATGGTTAGAAACCAACCGGCAACTATTCATCCTGCGTCTTCATCACTCCATCCTTTCCTTTGGAGATGGAAGGTCTCGTTTCCCCAGTTCAACATTCAACTTCGCCTCCTCTTCAGCCCACCATCCCCTAATGAACTCAGAACTGCTTTAGTCGTTCTTTCAGGACTTTCTTCCAAGATCCACCGTGTTTCTCCTTCAAATAGAGTTCCATCAGCTAACTCTTCTTCAAAATCGAACATCTCAGAACAATGTGCGGTCCATCTCTCTGTTCTTGTGTACATTTTTATGTTATTTTTAATATTGCATTAATTTGTTTTTCATCTTTTTCCATTCATTTTTTTGTTTTTAAATGTATTTTTAACTCTTCGTATAGTTTTTCCATTGCATTTAGTTTTTACTATTGTCCAGTTATGTATTTCGTGTATAACTGTATAATTTTGTGTTTTTTCAAAGTTTTATATTACTTTGCGTTACCAAAATATTTTATAATGTATAGCACAATAGCAATCCTTCCTAATGCTCCAGTAAACTTGTTGCGTTCTTAATTAGGCAGCGGTATAGAGAATTGTCAAGTTTTAAGAGAGGTCACCCCCTCGGGGTGTTGTGATTTTTCTTCCACTTCATGACCGCGACACTGCTTAAATAACCTTATGGTTATAGTTGCAAGGGCATGGAGCTATGCACATGGTTAGATACTGATTATATAAAAATCGCAGAATCGGAAAAGATCGAAGAAAACAAAGAAGATTTTTGTTTCAAGCATTTGGTTTTATTATCGGCTCCTAAAATATTTGCTGTTGGTGGCTGGGAAATTGGTGCGTCGATGTAACACAATTTTTGACTAACCCTCCGACTGACGAATTTTTTAAAGTACTATTTAGATGCAACGTTTAAAAACATGTTCAACCAAGCGAATTCTTATTCACATGCAAAGCTTTATTAGTATAGTATGTGTAGTGTTTGGCTACCGTTGACGATGGTTGATCGGACGCTTGGCGCAACTCCTTGCTAGTCTAAGGGTTGCTTTCTGTAAACGAGTCAGTTTGAGTGGCGACATCGAGAGGTGAGGCGAGATATTTAGGCCTAGTTGTGGTCGTTATTATTTTCGAATAGCTCTGGCTTTTAAGGTGCAACGTACCGCACTGTAACTTTTATGTGTGTTGTTTGTCGTGTGTATGTCTAAGTCTGAATAGAATTATTTTTCTAAAATCTGGTGTCTGGCCCATTAGCTTGCGAAAATCGCCGAATGCAGCAGAAAACAGACTTTCTTCCAACCCGCGGAAATCGCGGCATGACCAGTCGGGGGGGGGTTAATCATTGGTGAATGCTGTGCTTCGTTATTAATTTTAATAATAATGCATAATTAGGAGTTTTAAAAATTAAACTATGAAATTTTTATTAAAAAATTTGTTCAAGTTGATATGTTTGCTGGGCCGTATAAATATTCGTTGTGGGACACCCCTGCAGTAAATCCTTGCCGAACGCGAATTTGAATATGCGAGTTATCTTAATTGTTTCCATTTAACTTGACAAACTCTAGAATTTCATTCATACGCGGTGCGCTGCAGAGTCTGCTGGAAGTCGCCGACAGTTTGAAAGGATTTTCATCGATTGAAAGTGAAGCCAAAGAAATCGTGCAAATTGGAAAAGCAACTGGTGACGAAGGGTTTTCAGATAAGGGAGAAAGAGAAGTCACAGAATTAATCGAGAAATGACGAGTGAAGTATTAAATGATCTTGTAACAGCAGCCGTCAGTGAAAGTAGCGTGACAGAAGAAGATAAAGTGCATTCAACTTACGAGAAGTACAGCAAGTTGTTGAAAGAAGGCACACGAACTGTCTGAATTTGCAATGAAAATTAACCCAATTGAAGAAAGAAGAGGACATTCTATGAGAGGCATTGCGAAACTCTGCGCTTCTTACCACGAAACTTTTAAAGAGTTGCGTAGTCATTGTCCCAAGCAAAATTCACTAACTTTAAAAAAAAAAATTAATTATATGCCTACTTTTGAAGCAGCAATAAAAATCCTTTCAATCAACATTTGTTTCATTTACCCTTTCAATTGCAATATTTAGGTTTGTTTAAATGTGCCTTCTTCATCTCAATTATATCTAACACGTCTTTCAATAGAAAGTTAACTTTGCGGAACGCGATTTTGCTCTGCGTGCAATGTATTAATGATATACTACCCGCTTCCGCCAGTTGTTTTTCTGTACACACAGAAATAGGCGAAACACAAAATACGCCCCGAAACTATAGGCATCGTAAAGAAAAACTCCGGTTCTGCCTGGGCATCCTTGTACATCTGAGAGACCGGCCGCCATGGAAGAAACACCGGCACTGTGGCCGACGAAAAATGGTCCCCATTACGAGTGGTCTATGCGCCGACCCCTTTTACATGGGTAACGACCAGTCATCCGAGAGGGGCCCTAAGAGCCACACCACCATTACTATACTGCCCTCCTAAACTTAAAAGGCGTATCCCATTTTTTAAATTATTTTTTTAATTTCAGATTTTTCCTAATTAGTAATGTTTGTAAACTGCCCGACATTATTACTACGCAAAAAGGCCTTATCTTATTAAGAAATAGTACAAAACCACCAAAAAAAACCGCGTATCTCAAAAACTGCTCACTGTACATATGTTACCGGCAAAGTTTGAAATCCGGCATTCTATAGAATGCATAGGCATTGTATATAATGCCTAAACTAGCCGGTAATGTATGAAACGATTTATATTTCACACATTTCCTAGGCAAAGGAATCACATTTCTCTCCCTAGCATTACAGAGAGGAATGTTGACAACCAACTTGCTGGAGGTAGAAAATCATATTTTAAAAATTTATTGTTGCGAGCTGTTATCATAACCTGGATCGCGAATTTCTCATGCTTGCTTTAAAACAGTAAAATCTCCTGTCATTTGTATCACGTTCTTAAGACATCTTCGGTTCTTGTGGGAATTCATATCAATATGAAAGAAATTGGCGATTCTTTTTATTGGCTGTACAAATTGTTAGGATGCCAGCTGCTATTTGTAGCACTAATAGCAATTAATGCCTCCAGCTATGCATTTTTATCACAGAGAATACATTAATCCAGTTTGATTACTGAATTTATATTTTTTCGAACCTTTCAGAGAGACCAACCTCAAGTGCAGACAAGCTATACCGGAAACTGCAGAGTTAGGAGAGGATCATGGCCTTTTTGGAAAATTCACAGGTAACTTGATTCGTTTTTTTAAATTTCAAAATGTAATTGGACACAATTCAGAAAGTTTTCAAAGAGAAATGTAGTCAATTCATACACCCCTAAAGTTTCTTTTGGAATTCGTTGTACATCTTACAGGGAGAAAAAGGAATGTCATGCCACAGCGTAGTTTAAGATACTATTTACACGGGGACAGTCACTGGCCGCAATAGACAGCGTAATATTAAAGTCACTAGCCAACAATATGAAGTCAAAGACACACACATGCTCAGAACTTTTTGACAATGACCAGTAAGAATGTGGATTGGGAAACAACCTCCCAATGACTCTTCTTTCTCCCTTTCTGCGCACTCGTATGTCCTTGGCCAACTGTAATGGCATTATATGGCCTCTTATTGCGGAAAGCGGTTGTCCTTGTGTAAACGCAAGGAGAAGGGGGGTGGTCCGTACAAAAACAGGATTAAGACAGCGTGTAATGTTGGATAATATGCTCAGTTAGATTTCGTTTGACGTGAAGTGATTACTCCTGATTTTTGAGAAAATTAATAATCGAATAGCT
>BGPR01042629.1:0-11528 GCA_013235015.1 Araneus ventricosus
TGTTGCCATTCCATCCGTCTAAGGAATTCACTTCCAAAAACTTCTCTCCTCTACTTGCCATCCTCTCTCAATTTTTTCCACTTCCCTCTTATAAAAAATAATATGCCGTGCCAAGCCTTTCCTTTATCGCTCACTTCCTGAGCCAAAAAGTCAAGCTTTTTTCATTGGCATGGCAAAGAATCTCAATTAAATTAATTGCGCCAAGACTCCAAACTGTCCTCAGAGAGTCGTCACACAGTCCAGCAACTCCTTGTGCTCGCCCCAAGACCTGTCGTTAGCCAATTGGGAACCTTTGACACTTCTAACTGGACAGCGGAGGTTTTCACAGACGTAGAAGGGAGTAGGTTTTGCCCTAACTCCCCCAAGGGATAATTTATCAATTTAGACAGGGTTCGAACGATAGTCTTTGTGCAAGCCGCGTCTGTCGCGCCTGGATAATAATATTTGGAGTGTCAGTTGCACGCTTATTGTCAGAAGGCAAATAAAGAAGAATGAAAGAAGAAATTGACCTGCAGAGTGAAAGGGGGTTCGGATTCATTCCTACAAAAGAGCGAAAGACTAAAGGAACTATTTTCAATTTCAAGCTCAGCGGGGTTCGAGAAGATAAGTCTATTACAGTACAGTAGATCTCAAACTTGCACTTGCAATTCTCCTGAAAGGGGGAAATATACAAAAGTAAAAGTGGAAAGAAAAAGGTTGGGTTCTACTAGGGGGTCGTTAGAGCAAAAGAGAAGCTAGCTGTCCAGAATTCAGAAAGTGCAAAGGGGGGAAAACATTTTGTGCATTTAATCAATGAATCAAAACAAATAATTGAAATTTATGTGTCTCAACGTAATTAAAGGAAATAATTTGCCGAAATAAAATAATAATTAAAATAATCAACACCACAGAAACCATTATTACAGTTAATCCTTTTCCATTTTTAATATAATAAACACATGGATCTGCAGTTGTTTGTTTTGCTCCAAAATTATTCAAAATTTGGTTTAACTTAAAATTCCAACATCTACCAGTTTGCTTTAAACCGTAAAGGGATTTCTTTAAAAGAAGAACTTTATCACCGTCATTTAAAGATTTTAACATTTTTGATGCTTTTAAAGAAATATCATGAGATTTTTCGTTTACTATTACTTGTTCTAAAATTTCCTTGAAATAGGCAGGACATTCCATAAAAATTTCCTCATCTAATTCCATTTAAATAAGCGGTAGTCACATCGAATTTGTGAATTTCAGTCCCTAATTTTGCTGAAAGGGCTGCCATAATTCTAATAGATCCCTGGCGATCAACTGGTGCAAATATTTTGCCAAAATCTATGCCAGGTTTCTGGCTGAATCCCCTTGCTACAAATCTCGCCTTGTTTTTCAAAAGAGAACCATCAGGGCTATACTTATTCGTTAAAACAAACCTATTTCCAATGCAATCTTGCGTTGCTGGTCTGTTAACGAGTTCAAAAGTCTCGTTCTTCAAAATATTTTTCAACTCTTAACTAACGCATTAAACCATCATTGAGCATCGGCACTCGAGAAAGTTCTGTCTTAATTGGTATTTCTGTATTGCAACTATAAACCAATTCGGCTGACCCTGAATCTTTCGGTTCAACATCGCGCAAAACTTCACGGTTGCGCAACGAGATAGTATTTCTTTCCACTGTGGGGACAAAGGTGAAATATTGCTTTCACGCGTTGCAACTACTGAAGATTTATTATGATTCTCTTCACTCACATCACTTTGAGAACGGATTTCCGCTATTTCCTGCCCCTCAGGGGCACATCTTCTTTAGGTGTGACGGGCTTCACGACCCCGAGGTACCCTAGTGTCTGCTCTCCTTTCAAGTTTTTGCCTTCCTTTTTGAGTTTCAACTTTTTTCTTCCTTCCCTCGAGGGTAGGCGAGGGAGCTCTCCATGAGAAGCTGTTACCGCTCTGTTTGCTTCCTGCTTCTCATGGACAGCAATATACCCCCACGTGTTGGCCGTGCGTGGCATCCCATTAGACGGGTGGTACATTTCGGTCCCCGGTGTATCAATCGGCTGGTATCCCAGCGGCATGGCTGGTCTGCTCAAGGGGATCAAGCGAAAGAGTCATTCTCTGGGGCTTGGCGTTAAGGGTGGTCAACGTTCCTGGAGGTGACTCTCAGCGTATAGGTCACGACTAGCACCAAGGCAAGTGCTGAGGCTGGAAATTTCCAGAGCCGGTAACTGCCTTCCCTTGTTGGGCTCGGTGGTGGGCGGTGCCGTCGTGGCCCGAAATTCCATTGTACTTTGCATGGGTAAGAAGAAGAATTATCCCTTCAGTGGGCACCAGAAAGATTTCAACTTATCTCTTAACGAACCTTTTGATTCTTTTTTTTATCATGAAGCGCATTTCTTCACAAAATGAAAACTTTCATTCCGTTTCACCATTTTTAGTCCAAAAGGGTATCAATAGTAGCATTGGAGACGTAAAGTCAATTAGAAAGCTTCGTTCTGGGGACTTGCTTATAGAAGTTTCTTCTCGTAAGCAAGCCCAGCAAATTGTAAAACTGAACGCTCTCTCAACTCTACCTGTAACTGTCGGTGCACACTCCACATTAAATTCTTCAAAGGGAGTCGTTACTTGTGGTGAGCTTTTCTTTACTCCAACAGAAGAAATAGCCGAGGATTTCAAATGTCAAGGAGTGACACATGTCCGCCGTATTAAAATACGAAGGGAAGGGAAACTCCTTGACACAAAGCATCTAGTTCTGACATTCCATTCTCCCAAACTACCTCAGTCCATTAAAGCAGGTTATATGAACTTAGCAGTGAAACCGTACATTCCAAACCCACTTCGATGCTTTAAGTGCCAGCGTTTTGGGCATTCAAAACTTGCATGCCGCGGTACTCTTGCTTGTGCTGATGGTGAAAAAAATCACGATAGTCTACAATGTACCGCATTAAGTGCGCGAATTGTAAAGAAACCATACCTCTATTCCCGCTCTTGTCCATCCTGGCAATTTGAAAAAAAAAAGTAATCTCAGTTAAAATGAAAACAGCAATTTCTTATCCCGAAGCAGAAAAATAGTCAAGCTCAAACACCCACAGGTGGAACTGGCTATTCAGCTGCAATCAAACAATCGGTTCTAGCAAAGGGTTAGATCAGATAAACCCACCACAGGCCTGTCAGATGATTCCACAACTTCCGAAGAAACACTTAAGCCAAGATAGCCATTTGGTTTTTCTAATATGCAGCGGGTTCATCTACTATTCAAACTAGGTCTTGAATCCAATACAGCCCCTGATTTCCAATTCCAGTTTGATACGTCCGATTTTTAAAACTATTTTGAAAAGGAGACCTAAAAACCACCTAAAATTACAACTGAAAACCAAAGGCAATTCTAAATTCAAAGCCACAAGTTTTTGGACGACATCACCTTTGAGCTTCAACTTCTGCTACTATGCGGGTTGATGATTTTCATTGAACGATAATTGCCTCAAAGTTACTAATGAGCAATCTCGGTGTTAACTCAGCCTCGGAACCTACTTACTAGCCAGACGGTGCATGCAATGAAACCGACAAGATACTGAATCATCTGAAATCAGAAGATGCAGTGATCCCGAAATAGTGAAGGAAATGCCTGCTGTTGTCGAAGAGCAACAGCAACCTCTACAAACTCTGTCTTGAAAGCGCAACCATAAGACAACGATCGAAATGCCAATTTCGTTTTTTTGTCGATTTTAAAACCTTCTGCAATTCAACCTTCCATCCGCTGAGCCAAATTACTTAAAAAACACCAAATCAAAAAGAAGACTACAATGATTTTCTGCCCATTTTTTTAAACTCATTTTAATTTTTTTCTAACTTCTGGTTCCAATTTGTATCTCTTTTGTATTTTGTTTATTTTCCATATACGAGTGGAAAGATTACTTTTTTCTATATTGCACTTCATGATAGTTTTGGTAACTGTCATTTCTGAATAATAAGATCTGGATTTTTATATACGATTTTTTTACTCACTTTATATTCCTCTTGTACAATTGTAAATGTTAAATTTTAAGTACTTTTATATTGTATCACCATATGTTAAACTATGTTCTGTTTAACCACCTTAAGCTTGGCGCGAAAAGCATAGCCAAATATGAAATAACGCCATTCTAACCAATAACCAACCGCTATTTCCTGTTCCATTTTAGATTCATTAAAGATTTTTATTTTAGATTAAAGTTCACCAGTATCAATAGATGAATTAATATTACCATCCTCAACGAACTTTACGCTTCTCGAGTAAATCCTTTTTTCAGGAGAGATAAATGAGAAAAGCTTTCCAGGTTTCAGAATATCCATCAAATATGCCTTTCTTTGATCTGAAATTTGTGACTGGGTTTGTTATCTAAACAATATGCCGTGCAGCCAGTGCCAAAATAACTAACGGTAGGTACAATTTCATAAATACTCGTATGGTTTTTTTCCAGAAGAGCTTTTTGTCGGGCATCTATTACGTATATGCCAGTATTACAGCTTCCTATATTTAAAGAGATTAATTTGCTTGCGATAAAAGGTAGCGTATTTCAACAATTGATCTGTTTTTTTTACGTTCAGCTATACCAGATTACTCTGGACAATAAGGAAGGCTGTTAATATGCGTTCTATTCCATTGTTTTGAAAATTATCAATTTGGCGTTAATAAATCCTCCGTATCCACTCCCTTAAAAATTTTAATTTTAGCAGATTTTTTATTTGTTTCAGTTCTGCTGGCAGAAATGCATAAGATTAAATCCGCTTTCGCCTTTTTCGTCCTTTTCATTTACTGCATGCTTCTCTCGTCTGCATTTCCATCCAATGAGCTCGGGTTTCTTTAATACCTCAACGTAAAGTCCATAAATCGTTTTTTTCACAAGTAGGACTCTCATTTGTATTTTCCATATTTCGTAGTTGTCACGGGATTAACTCTATACGCATTGTTCAATATGACATACATTGCCATACTGCATAGTTAGAGATCTTCTGCATTCCATAACTTGTATTTAGTTGGAAGGAATACGCAGAGTCGAATAACTTGTAATTGAGTAAGCATGCCGATATTTTAAGGTCCCTTTTATTCATGATGGACACGGACATTGAACATTAAGTTAGAGACATAAAATTACACAAAATTACACGTCGTAATCAGACTCGTTTTTTTAACAACTGACGTACTTTAACCGCGCAGGGCGGCGCCACCACTATCAGTGATTCCACAACAGATTATGAGGAGTAAATGGGTTGATGTATTATCCCAACAAGTGAATCCGGTATTTAAATCGGCGGGTTACTTTTTCTTTATACAATGTCTTAATGGTTCCTGGTCCATTTCTTCCACGGATAAAAGACTCACTACGATATTCTTCAACTCTATATAGATTACTTCACAGACAGTCTCTATATGGGTGCTACGAACATCCTGGGACCCATAACCTAATGAAATTATTTATTTAGCAGTGCAAATAAGAGACAAGAAAAATATTTAAATATGAAATGTTTAATACAAAAATAAATACGTTACATCGTTTGGGAAAGAAAAGCGAAGACTAAATATATATGTATAATGTCAACAGCAGAAAACTAAACTAACTGTCGCAATACTAAAAATATATAAACGAGGAATGTAATCACAAATATTTAAACTGCGACAGTTTTTTGATCCGATACATTTTAGTGTCTGGTTTTGTTACAATACCTTGTAAATTAACGATACTAAGAAATTTCAGAATTTCTTCCTTTGTGACAGGTATCCAAGGTTTTCTACTTTTGGATAGGCAAAATCCTGGAGAATTTTGACATCGTTCGGCATATCTGTCAGTTTCCGAAACGATGAGATCCACTAAATCGTCATTTACAAAATACCCAAAATATTGTTAGACACCGGAATTTGGATCAGAATTTATATGTAGGGTAGACCGGGGCTAGTTGGGACGTTTTTTCTTCTCAGAATTTTTAAAAAATTAAAATTCAACATTTTAAATTTTTTAAAAATTCAAACACTATCAGTGTACCTTCAGGAAGAATTCACCATAATAGCATGCGAAAATATTAACTATTAATATTAATTTAGAAGCTGAAACTGCTACCAAGTCACGTGGCTCAACCTGCCCCGTCTATTGGGTAAGATGGGCCACATCACTTATTTAATATCCTGGTAAGGTAGAATTGAAGAAACATTAAAAAAAAAAAATAACATTTTGCTTTTCATTTCCTGCGAACGATAACACAAGATAGCCCAAAGGAAAATATCTTTCATACATCATTCCTTGATGAAGCCATAAAATTATGTGAAGCAAAAAAAACACAAGAGATTGAAACTACAAAATTAATAAGTTTTATGTTTAAAAACAGAATTGAATGACTGGCTTGGCAATATTTGACGTTGAAACTGGCGCTGCAGATGATGACTGAACTTTAGGCACAGAGATTATTGCAGTTTCTTATATAGGTCCTGGTAAATCCGAAACTGAAGAAGGCAGTATTGAAGACTGATCTGGAGACTTAACAAGCTCTTCATATTTAATGCAATACCTTGTCAATGTATTTCGATGAATTCCATACTGTAGAGCAACTCTCCTGATTGATTTTTTTTTCAGCTTCATTTCTAAAACAGCAGCTTTCATTGTTTCAGAAGAAGCATTCGCTCTATCCGATTTTCTAACATAATGGCGAATCATCCTTAGCAGGTAGCCCTACAAGAGAAACAAAGCATGATGTGATTATCACAAAAAATTCTTCCATATTATTATATTTAAGGCAGATAGATATTAATATAATAATTTAAATAATATTAATTTAAATAACACAGTTGTGTTATTCTCGATATTGTAGGTTATATATACAGATCTGGTGCATTTTCACTCAAGAACTGCGATACAATTTTTAAATTCACCGTGAAATAATAACAGCGCATTCTATTGTGCAATTATAATTGTGATGGAATGAGCTTAGATTTTCTTAACAATTATTTTGAATTTTAAATTTGGTGCATATCCCATAAATTTAGATATATTTGTATATCGCACATCGTGAAAAACTGTGTAGCAGCGTCATTTGATTTTACAGCGACATTGAATCATTATAGTTATTCATAATAGACATGCCATATATTAATTCGGTGCAATTCCATCTCAAAATTAAAAGAAAATTTTAAAATCTTTTAAAAATATTACTAAAACTAAACTTTAAATTCTATATGCGTTTCATTTTAAAATATTTTAGCATAATTATTATCTTTTAACAACAATGGGGTATTAGATATGATTTCAATTCTCAAATTTTGACCATCATCTATGCTTTCTTCCTTTGAATATAGAAGAAATTAAAGAATAATTATACATGAAATTGAAAGAATGGTTACATACAGTGTGACCAGTAATTAACGCGCTGATGTTAAAAATTAATTTCTCGAAAATTCTGATTCAAACAATTTTATTTAAATTCAAAAACAAAGTGCAATACATGGGAATTAGTTGATTACATGTTCGATGTGTCTTCCATCTATAGCTATAATATGGCGCAAACGAAAAGCGAAATTCTGCATCACTCGCTGAAGAGTCGAAGTTTCAATGCTCACAATAACTGTCTGAATCGCAGTTTTCAGGTCTTCGGTGCTCTGGGGGTTTTCAGCGTAAACTTTGTCTTTGATATAACCCCACAAAAATGAATAGCAGGGGTTCAAGTCAGGAGAATAGGGTGGCCAATCAATGCCCATATATTTCGATTTTGGGTGCCCTAAAGCCACAATCCGCTCATTAAAGTGCTCGTCAAGCAGATCAAACACTTCATTGGTACGATGAGGTGTTGCGCCGTCTTGCATGAACCACATACTTTCGAAATCCGGCTCACTTTGAATTGCTGGAATGAACTGATTTCTCAACGCTTCCACGTATTGTGCAGAATTGACAATCTGTTGGAAAAAAATCGCTCCAACAATGCCTCGACTCGAAAGCGCACACCAAACGGTCACTCGTCGGGGGAATAGGGACTTCTCAATTGCCGAAGTGGGGATTCTCGGTGCCTCAAACGCGCCAATTCTGCCTATTCACATACCCATCGAGATGAAAATGGGCCTTATCGCTACACCAGGGCATATTGACATCAAATTGATCATTGTCAATCATCTCGACGATAGTGTCGGCAAATTCCAAACGTTGTTCCACTGACTCAATCGCTGATGAATTTGAATCTTCTACGGAAACAGCTGCAAATCAGCCACGAGTATCTGTCTGACACTTTCCCGATTGATTCCCACTTGTGCAGCCCCTCAGGGGCACGTCTTCTCTAGATGTGACGGGATTCACGACCCCGAGGTACCCTAGTGTCTTATTTCTCCTTCCGTTTTTGTCTCCCCTTGAGTTGTTTGCTGTTTTCTTCTTTCCCTCGAGGGAGCTCTCCATGAGAAGCAGTTGCCGCTCTGTTTGCTTCGTGCTCAAATGGGAATTCTTCGAACTTCTGGTTCTAGGAGGTGAATCTTTAGAAGTCTCTATTTCTAGGCAGGAGTATGTGATGGTGTTGTATTTTGACTTTTAATTACGTCTTCGTTAGTCGCCAGGAATGTGATTAAATTATCTATATTTCGTCTTGAGAATTTTCTGGATAGGGCGCTCTTCCACCAATGGACTATGAATTGTGAGCTTGGTTCCTTGTGTTGATAAGATAAAGTAAGTGTACATCTCGTTGCATAGTGAAGGGGATTTCCTATTTCCCCACATCCGCAGTAGTCTGTAGAGTGGAGACCGAATCTCTTGAGGTAGCTGGGGAGGGGCCCTTGGGCAGTGGCGAATTGGATGTATTCTCTGGACCAGTGCAGCTGTTTGTTAGATATTTTCGGTATAATGCTGTAAACCGATCTGCCAGTCTCACCATTATCCCACTCAGCTTGCCAACGCGAGAGTGAGAGCTGTAGAAGTTGTTTCTTTAAGAAACTTTTTGGAAATGGAAGGCTGGCTGGAATTCCATCCGTGGTTGCCCCCTTCACAAGGGTATCTGCTATTTCATTGCCTTTTATGTCTATGTGTGCTTTAACACAGCCGAGCTTGATTCTGGCATTTTCTAGAAGGGTCATTTGTGCCTCTTGAGTGATTTTGCTCTTTACATTAAAGGATTTAAGAGCTTGGAGGCTAGACTCGCTGTCGCTTCAGATGTTGATATCTTCGTTTGCAGTGTTGACTTGGCATGATTTCCTACGTCATCATTGTCCCCTCGAATCGCCATCACGACACCTTTATCTCCTTCTCCTTTTTAAAATCCGTTCTTGGACAGTCTCTTTTTTTCTTAGCACATCATGCTACATTAATAACAATGACTTGTGAAAAAAAATTCTTTTCTCTCGCGAGAGCAACCTCTTCTTTTTCTCTACCCCAAGAATGTCTCCTCTTCGCAAACACTGCCATTTTGAATCCCGGCGAGTCGCCAAGCTCACGCCAACCATTGCCAAATTTGAATAAAGTGAAAGGCACAGGGCGAATTAATAATTATGCGCGAAGGGAAGCCAAACACTCCACGAGTGGTTAGCTCACGCAGTTAATTGCTGACTTCTTGACCAACTGGACTGAGGCTTTGTTATCTCCAGCGAATCCAAGAATTTTCCTTTAATTGGGAAAAGGGCTAAGCTTTTAAGAAGTTATTGCCTCGAGCTTTCATCTTGGAACGGAAATGGGGCTTGTCATGTCATGTGGTCAGTGTATACTCTACAAGCGTTTCCGCCTGAAAAAGTACAACTACAGTCCAAAGGAGCTTTGAACCTCAATAAACAGGTCAGGGGTGAGCAAAGAATGCACCGATTTCCGCCCCGGAATGGCAAGCAGAGACTTTGGGTTCTTTTGGGCACTTTCCGCAAGGAGTAGGATTGCGTTCAAACTGAGAATTCAATTATTGGGTTCGAACACGCGCACGAACAGGGGAAGAATATAGCAGCTGGGAATTTGTTTTTCGCTCTCACAATATGGTTTGCAAGGCATCAAAAGGTTTCTATTATAGTTACACATGTAATGGAAGTTTTTTAAATTAAAGTCAGATAATTATTAACGTTTAGTATTAAAATAAATGTGGATTAAATATTTTAAGTCAAACACAGCGAATTATTAACATTTAGGATTAAAATAAATATGGATTAAATATTTTAAATCGAACATGAAAATTATTAACATTTAGGATTAAAATAAATGTGGATTAAATATTTTAAATCCAATACAGAAAATTATTACATTTAAAAAAGTAGAAATTTGAATCTGATAAAAAAATTGTATCTTAGTGAGAAACAAAAGAACTTTGTCATTTCAACATGACACAGTTTCACAAACGAAGAACACTTATTAATGATGGGAAGTATCTCAATATCTTGCATCAAGAGACAAACTGAATCTCCTTGACTATCTTTTAGTTCGCTGTGGTATTATGGATGTCGTTGCAATCACTAGGGAAGTTGATTTGAGTGGCGCAGTATGGCTCTTGCGCCAAGAAACACGAAACAACCAACCAACGACTAGGGAAGTTGACTACGCGCTCTTGAAGAAAGGATGGCCCGGACCACCACAAGTCACTTTGTTGAATTTTCTCTGGATCAAGTCCTCGTTCTCTCGTTGGTTTTTGTTTTTCTTTGTTTGTGTGTGGGTCCTTTGGACAAATTAGATTAGTTCCTCAAAATCAAGTGTTCGGCGCAGCATGGCCAAAAATGGCTTTTGCGCCATAAAAACCAACCCAAGTCCTCTCGATATGATGTCTGCAGGATTTTGTTCCGATGGAACATGATGCCACTGATTCATTTGTGTAAACTCTTGGATAATCACCACTCGATTGGCAACAAACGTCTTTAAATCCCTAGATTCCTTTTTCGTCCACGATATCACTATCGTTTAGCCAAAAATGGCTCTTGCGCCATTAAACCCCAAACAACCAACGAACGATATCACTATTTTAGAGTCAGTCCAATAGAAGACTGATGTAATATCCATTTTTAATGCTTTTCGTACTTTATGCATTAATTTGGTGAGTTGAACGGCACTGCATGATTCTAAGCGAGGTATGGTTACCTGCTTAATCGGCGACGCACGAGATTTATTCAGGACTAGCTTCGCTTTCATCTCTCCAGCGTAAGTAACTGTTCTGGCGTAGATTGCAGCACCATATGCCGCAAAAATTCTTTGAAGTTTTCGTTGGCTCTCATCTACCGGGTGTCTTAAAAATGACTGGTCGAAACACGATAGTACTGTATCATTTGTGGCCTTACGCTTGGGAAACCAGGGAATTTTATTCCATCAATTTGCATATTTAGTTACCATTTCCGACAACAGGTGGCGCTGCATAATAGCTACAATAAAAACCGGCATGAAAATGTTGCAAGGACTGTTGCAAAAAACTAAATAACGATGTTTGCAAAATAACCACCACTGTTACTCATGCTTTCATCAATATGCAGTGGAAACTTTTAATGCTTCAAATCCTTCACAAGATTTTCGAAAATCCTAGCAACACCAAATGGTAATTTATAGGCTGCTGAATTGCGGTGTATTCTAACACCATTCAGAGCTTTTCTATCTTTTGACAGCTC
>BGPR01042630.1:0-13198 GCA_013235015.1 Araneus ventricosus
ATAGGATCTATCCTTGCTCATGTGACTGATGCTTGCTTCAATCTCGGTAGCTGTGTGGCTACTCTATTTTAGAATTTCAATTTTGAGCAATCAGTTTTAAAAGTTATGTTTATAAAATTCAATACTCTATTTTATTTTTCTCGTTTTCCCAATCCCTTTTATCATCACACCTATTTATAGAAGCTCTTATTCTAACTTATTCCTTCTCTTACGCTTGCAAACGCTCTAAATTAAAAAGTGCATTCATCTGCACCGAAATACGGTATAAACTACAGAGAAATGTGGCGCATACTGCACTGAAAATCGATAAAAAAAAATAATGTTTGTTTCGAAGGGTTTAAGTTACTGTATAGAAGAAAAAAGTACATTTAATATATTGCAGAGAACCTGTAGAGTATTTTATAGTAAAATAATACCTGCAAATAGCATTTTAGTCATAGCTGAAGTACCAGAAAACGCTTTCCTATATTTTATGACGTTGTACTATCTTTTTATAATATTTTTTTTTAATTCCAGAAATTCATTTCATAAATTTTTTAAAGCTTTATTCAATACCATTAGAGGGGGAGGAAGTTATTGATTGACAGAAATATAATCACATAACGGTAGATGTCCCTTTATTCCAATGAAATATATAATAAGAATAACGAATATTTGGATTAAGTGTAATTTTATCCGGCCATATTATGAAGTTGTCATTATTATTTTGTAAGTATCCTAAAATAATTCCTATTAATAATACTACCTTCGAAAAATAGAACTCATGTTTCTGATGTTAATGAATGTCTTAATGTTTCCTTGCTCAGTCAGTTTAATTATTTGGCTCTCTAAAACAACTTGATTGATTTAATTTAATGTGACAAGTCATCTAAATCTATAATTAAATAACCATAAATTGTGTTTGAAATTCAAAAGATAATTTTTCCTCCATTCAGCACACTTGATGGCTTTTTTAAAAACTTGGTTTATCACAATTAATTTGAATAAATTACCAATTTTTCTCTTTGAAAGGCAAAATCTTTATTCACATCATATTTCCCAATTTCGCCTGGCTTCGTCAATTACTTAAACACGCCATCAACACTGAGAAAAGCATAATTTGATTCCGTCACTTATTCAAAAGTTCATAAATTAAGGCCTAGTAATAAATTTTCACTTAAACCTTCAGCGTTAAAATTTTATCTTTAATAACTCGCCGCGCAACGAAATTATTCATTCCCTTCTTACAAATTTAACCGAAGAAAAGAGCATCCCTTTTGCTTTAAAATTTAGAAAAAAATGCCCCTTTTATGAGCTAAGAAATGCTTGTCAATGGAAACAATAATTTGCTAAACTAATTACATATCCTTTTCTTTAAATTGATTCTAAGGCCTTTTACAACAGCGTGTAATTTATTTTTATTTACTTTCCTCCCTGTTGTAGGCACTCCTTAATTTGTAAGGGAAACATTATTGATCACGTCATTTTCGCAAGCATAAAAGGACGTCTTTTTTCATCCTGTGTGTTTCATTTTTCTTTTTTACACACTCTCTCTTTTTCTTCCTAATTCTCTTCGAAGGTTTATTAAAAACTGGGTTCTTAAAGTAATAAAATAAGAAAATTAAATTTTCCTCGTGGTAAAAAAGATGATTGAATTTCACTACCATCACGTACCTTATCGTTGGTATAATTTGATCATCAGGTGTATAAAGTGGTTATTTATATTCAGTAGTATTTACTTTCTCTTGCTTATAAATGAATAGAAGGCTTGTTTCTAAACTGTGTAACAATGCTCTAGAAAATCATTTTTCACTCTTTATAATACATAATTTCACTTTTGTTGGGATAAAAATAATTCTGGACATACCTCCATTTCTACCAAAGAATATTATTTAAGTAAAAAACTATAAATCACGTTGCATTCTTTTATATAAATTTAATTTATTATAGCATTATTTATATTACGAGCTGCAAAGCTGGTAATTAGTTTTTATGCCAGGTGATAAATGGCTATTGTTCCAGCAGATGGTAATTTTTATCAACTTCTCAAAATATGTGAAATTACATAAACAAATTAACTTTAAAAAAGTCATTATTTATCCATAAAAATAATGATTTTTAAAAAAATAGAAAAGTGGCATTAATATTAAGCTTAGTTAAAAGCATAAATATTTTCAAATACATTTTATTTCCTTTTTAATCGATTTCATTTGTACTTAACTCGAATGTTTTGAATTTGAATAACTCGTTCGAAGAAAATAATTGTGTATTATCAACTATTTCGTAATCTCGGTTCATCTGAAGTCATTTTCTGAAATTGCTGACACTTTTACGTGCTGTCTGCGGTTTATTTGTATGAAAATGTAACACAATTATAAATTCGATTTCTGATTATTGATTTTCATATTCTTTTCTTATTTATGTTGTTCATCAGAATTATATTGTCACCTGATTTCGAAACGAATTTAATTTACTTGTCTTTTTAATTATAATGCGGGAAATAAATTAAAACAAAAATGTTCGATATATAGTAGTTATTGAATGTGTGTTTTTCAATTACGTTCTGGCAACACTGAATTGAACGCACGATTTTTTCGATGAATCTGAAATGCTCTTAGTGTTCGGAGATATGTTTTTAAAACATACTAACAACATGAATTATCTAAGCACACTTTTAAAAAGTAGATGTATAAACTTTACTTGCAGTATGCAATTTAGAAACGTTAGTAAATATTACCAAAGTTCATAAAAAGTATCAAAGTTCATAAAGAGAGTATTTTAAAGTATTGTTCTAGATTGAAATCATTCAAAGAAAACAAACAAATTAAGAAATACTCTGAGACAATCGATTTAAACAAACAAGGAATCCATTCGAGTCCATTTTATCAAGGGCTAAGGACTATATACAAAATGGATTCAAAATATTTGGGAAATTTTTCCATAAGAAGTTTTTATCACGCCAAATATAGCTTCTCATGGCCCTAAATTTCCCAACAAAAGACAAAGGAGATCAGTACCATATAAAAAGCATTATTTTAAAAGAAAAAGCAAAAACAAAAACAAACATAAAAACGCTAATAAGATTGATTTAAAAATATCTTTAGCCTTCCGGCTGAAAAAAAATATAGATTGAAATATATTTTCTATACCGTTTCATATGTTGAACTCGTTTTCATATTAAATCCCAATTTCTATATTATATATAATCCTTTACAAAGAAACCAAAAGAAATAGAACACTAATATTTGTATCGAAATTACTACTAGACGAGGTGTCTGGTGATTACCGCATAAATTCAGCACGATTCCTCACTCTCAAAGAATGAAAAGTTCCAAAGAACCATACCTCTACAATCCTAGTTATCGAGAGAATTGCTCTCAAAAAACGGTGGTTTCACATCCGGTTTCCTTAAAAGTAGCCTTATTTAAATCATGAAATTGTAACTATTATCCTCATAACTGAAATCCTCCGAAAACATGAGGATTTCTTTATAGTGCCATTCCAAAGAATTGATGTAATGAACCCTATTTACAATAGAAACATGCAGTAAAGCACCGTTTATACGTTTTTCAAGGGATTGACTTAAAATCACGTATAAATGAAAGACGTGTGATGGAGTCTTTATCAAACAACTTCGATTATTACAAATTCATTGCTGCTAATGCAAATTCATCTAAAAGTATAAATCTCAAAGATAGTACTGGCATATTGCTACATAGTATTGAAAACAATAATGAAATTTTAAAATTCATCATAAAAGTGAGAAAATTAATATCTTTATTGGACATCTTGAATACTAATTGTACATATCTAATACGATTTATATACATGCAGGTAGGCATGTAATCAAAAATCTTTTACCTCGTCTTCTATGAATATTAAGTATAACATTTTGAATCCAATTAATTTCATTGAATGTTTTTCACTATTTTTGACAAATGAAATGAGTTAGAAGTTTTACAATGGAGTCCATTGCGTCTTTAATAGAAGGTAGAATAATCCTTCAAAATCGCTTAAATTAGCTTAAAACAATTTGTCTTTTATTAATTCATCAATTGTGAATAATATCGATTTTTATCACAGTTCACATTATAGAAAGGAGGAAATTTTCACATTTTAGAACAGGAGAAAACGACGTATAATCGAATCTTTCCATCATATAAACGAAGTAGTTTGTCATTACAATGAATGTGAATCAATTTGGACTGTGATGAAACGACGTATAAATAAGAAATATAAATAATAACGGTGTTATAAATGGTGTTTTACTGTAGTTAGTTGCTCGTCCGTCTTCATGTTCATTGCACATTTGATGGAACCTCATTGCTAGACATGGTTTTATCAATCCGCCATTCCAAGCTTGCGCAATGTGCAGTCTTGTCTCGATATGCAAGGCAGTCGTTCTGAGCTGTTGTCTCTGTTAACATTATTCTTTATGCATACCACGGTTTTTCATGTTTTTAATAATAATTTAAATGGTGTTTTACTGTAGTTAGTTGCTCGTCCGTCTTCATGTTCATTGCACATTTGATGAAACCTCATTGCTAGACATGGTTTAATCAATCCGCCATTCCAAGATTGCGCAATGTGCAGTCTTGTCTTGATATGCAAGGCAGTCGTTCTGAGATGTTGTCTCTGCTAACATTATTCTTTATGCATACCACGGTTTTTCATGTTTTTAATAATAATTTAAATGGTGTTTTACTGTCGTTAGTTGCTCGTCCGTCTTCATGTTTATTGCACATCTGATGAAACTTCATTGCTAGACATGGTTTAATCAATCCGCCATTCCAAGCTTGCGCAATGTGCAGTCTTGTCTTGATATGCAAGGCAGTCGTTCTGAGCTGTTGTCTCTGTTAACATTATTCTTTATGCATACCACGGTTTTTCATGTTTTTAATAAAGTTTCTTTATGATTGGTTGTGACGTCATCGTTGTTTTATTGCAATATTCTTTACCCCTCTGACTACAAAGAGTTCTCAAAATCTGAGTACAGTTGTATACGGAGTTTGCTTACTAATTGATCTGTGGAATGGACTCGTCCTCCCCGTTCCCCCTTTTCTCCTCACTACGGATGGTGGGAGATATGAATGGCAGGCTCTTATCTCTCCCCTAAAGGACCCTTTAATGACCATTCGCCCAACTGCCTTCACCCCTCCCCCTTTCGGAACAGCAACCGGCCAAAATCCCCCCCACTAGTATAGAAGTTGCATGGCCGGTTACGGCCGGCTTAGGAGTCAGAGTGTTAAAATTAGAGGTCTCAGAAATATAATTCTCTGGACAGTTATCCAGTGAGAGTGAGAATTCGGGCCATTCTGACAGTGTTTATGTGGTAAATAAAGGACACTATACACAAAGCACATTATAAAATACCTTTAAGCAAAAGAATTAACCTTCTAATTAATTTCAAGATCATTTCGATGCTGTATTATTACACGAGTTTCGCCTTTTATTCGCGAACCTTTGATAAAATGAAAATCAATGAGACTATGACGGAGCTGGATAAAATTATTATACTTTTTTAGTTGTGATTTAATATTTTTTTCCACAAATGACTAATTCCAGTTGTACAGTTTCTCATAAACGCTGACGATTTATACAAGGTCTCCCAGGAAAGACTCTCCCATTATAATTAAATTAGTCTTAAATTACTCGGCAATGGAGATAAAATACGTCTATCTATTTATTTATTTACAACCCGCACCGACCCAGCCAACCAAAGAGGGGGCAAGGCCTTCCACAGGTCGGAGGGGGAACATAAAACAAAAGAAAAGAACTACATAAAAAAATAGAATTTACAAAGGACCCCATAGGGTGAGCAGAACAATTTAAAAAACAAGCGTTTACAAGAGAATGCCGCCCCGTGCCCCCATGAACATCTTTTACAACAATGAACTCCAAAAAAACAGAAAAAGGATAAAGAGCAAAAATACAAAAAGCTTAACATTAAAAACACAAAAAAAAAATAAAATTTCAGGTAACCAAATTAAAATCAATAGCATTTAAATCCAAACAGTTAAAATCAAAAATCGAGACAAAAACCAAGTGAATATTTATTTTGAAAGCCATAAAAATCTGATACAGAAGTTTCAGAATAAGTTACAAATGTTGCCAGTAGACGCTGTAGGCGTTGTACGGCGCCTGAGAAAAAGGCTATGAAAAGACTTTTGCATGTAATCAATGCAATCACATCACAATCCATTCAAAATGCGCACATTCCACAACACAATGTTGTATAGCAAGAATGAAATTTTCAGTCACCCTCTGCAGTGTGTCAGCGGAAATAGTGGCTCTAAATGGTAACTAAATTTCAAACTTCCAAAACAGAATCAATCTTCGAACTATTCGTATTTACTGAAACAAGCATGAATTGGCTTCCATATTCACCAGATCACATCCCCTGCGACTACTTCTTGTGGGGCACATGAAAGCATACTCTTTTATGGAACAGTCCTGTAACATTGAAAGAACCAGAAGAGTTTATCTGTAAGGCATATACCTGCATTTGCGTAGACGCACTACAGAGGATGACTGAAAATTTCATTCTTGGTAGGCGCCATATCTGTGATGCGAAAAGTGCACATTTTGAATCGATTGAGACATGATTATAAACAGTTCTTCGCAAGGAATTGTTGCAATCTCTTTCTCAGACTCCGTATTATGACTAGAGCATACAGCGCCACCTGCTGGCAACATATATAACAAATTGTGAATCTTCTGTATCGGAATTCTACCGCTGAAGATGTTAGTATTTCATAAGTGATATGTGTACCATAGTTCGAAACCAAGTTGAATAATAAATATTTATTTACATCTTCATTCAAAACACAAATTTAATATTTCGAATGATGCGAATAGCTTTCGCTTTTAGCTTCAACCAACAACGTATGCGTTCTCTCGGCGAATGCTTCCGGAGAACTCGCTTTCAAAACAGTGATACCGTACCGCCATCTAGCGATCGGATCTTAAATAGCTCGGATACAAAATATCTCAAATATTAGAATTATATCAAAATTGGAATTACTAATATAATAGCCCAGATCTGTCTCTCACTGATCCGGTAACGCTCCGACGTCTCCAACAATAAAATTCGCGCCATAGCACTGCAAGACATTAAACAGCATTATTTCATTGTTAAAGAACCTAAATTTCAGTAATTTTAAATTTAAAAAAGTAATTTCCGTTCTAATTTCAAATTTAATAGCTCTAAAATAGTGAAATAAAATTTGCTATCGATTGATATAAAATTTACCTCGCTATGATCAAAAGTTCCAGAGAAATTTTAAATTATATTAATCATATATTTCAAATTAATTTCCGTTTCTCAATAAAAGTAGTAAATCACGTCAGTGGTATATCATGCGCGTGATGTAGTTTGGACGCCAGGATGCATCTGATTATTTATCAGACATCTGATTTACAAGGAAAATTGTTAAACAACGAACAAAACTTCGCACTGAATATTGTTTAACAAGAGGGTATTTGAATAAAGAAATGTAAATAATATGTAAATAAAAAAAATATTTCCTGTTATAAAACACATGTTTATTTTATTTCTTTTCAATCAATGTTAAACATTTCTTTCGCATATACAGGGTGTCCAACAAAGGACTCCCTCATTTTAAAATTAAATACCTCGGCAACGGAGATCGATAGAAGAACGAAACCAGTGCTATGCTTAGTCTGAAAGCCGTAAAAATCTGATACAAAAGTTTCAAAATTAGTTATAAATGTTGCCGACAGGTGGCGCTGCAGGTTGTAATAGCTATTCAGAATCCGATAAGAAATCTATAAACTGTCATTTGCAAGTAATCGTTGCAATCACATCACAATCGATTGAAATTAGGCATTTTTCGTGCTTGCCAAGGACAGTTTATAGATTTCTTATCGGATTCTGAATAGCTATTACAACCTGCAGCGCCACCTGTCGGCAACATTTATAACTAATTTTGAAACTTTTGTATCAGATTTTTACGGTTTTCAGACTAAGCATAGCACTGGTTTCGTTCTTCTATCGATCTCCGTTGCCGAGTTATTTAATTTTAAAATGAGAGAGTCCTTTGTTGGACACCCTGTATATCTATTTAAACACGACAGATTTGACGGGAAATCTCTCGAATGAAGAGGCAATTTGCACCCGTCATACCATGGCGGGTGATTTTCTAGTCACATATAATTCTACAAATTACAAATTAAGAAACAAAAAAGTGACAATGAAAATAACACAATTTAAAATAACAATTAAAATAAAACTATTTAAGGTAGGGTACCTAACCGCCTTTAAAATAAACATACAATCTATCGATCTACATTGACGAGTTAATTAATTTTAGAATGGGATAGTCCTTCGTGGAACAACCTGTATATAATTATATTAACAAAATATTTTTATGTTATTTAGTAGGATGTTGAATTTTCGAATAACGACAAATATGCTCTCCAACAGAATCAAGGGACTGAATGAGACAACTATTTTAAGGTCGTCAGTGTTGATCATCCTCGGCAAAACTCATTTGGTATCAATCCGGAATTATCCCCATTTTACGGTGATGTACCTGGATAAGAAATGGGTGGACATGAAAGCCAAGACAGAGAATTTTATGACAAGAGAAGAATCTTTAAATATTTTCACTCGTGGAGTTCCAAAATATTTTCAAAGGTAAATAATTACTTATTTGGTTTATAAATACGTGAAACAAGATTTTCTACAAGAAACAGTAGTGGCAAACTGTTCAATAATGGAATGGTAGATTAGCTAATTTTTACGAGGGTCGTTTTTTTCAATTCCTACTATTAGTTCACACTCTCCCTATTTATATTTATATATCTTATTCAAATTTTCAATCGTTAATAAAATACTTTTTATTCATCCACTCAAGTTCAAATGCATTTTTTAAAACTTGTAGTGGATGACACTTGATGTTAATACAGTTTTTTCAAATATTAATTCATTAATTAAATTTGATTAACTTTATTTTTATATGGGAGAAAAAAATTCTAAAATAAAATTTTTCTTTGTTGACCTAAGTAGGAATTGACTTAAATTTTTTTTTTTATATTACTTGTTTCTTGTTTCGTTCTTTTTCAACCTCCGATGGACCTTAAAAAATAGACTCAAATACCTAAAAAGGCTCAAATACCTAAACTTCATCCCCCCCCTTGCGGCAGTGCTTAACCTAAAATTTAATTTTTTTTTATTTTTCCATTTATCTATATATCACAGAACGTCTTTTCCGTATAGGTAGGATTTGAAATTCTGAAAGCAAGATTTTCAATCCACCCTACTGTACAGTGATACAATATACGACGGACGGTTTTTTTCATAAAAAAGGAGAAGAGTAGAAAAAATGAATTTATTACCAAAAGTTATGTTCAAACATAATTACTTTTTGACATTATAGCCGTGAAGAATCAGACAATTGTCATATCGGTGGACCAGGTTTCCGATCCCCTCTTCGAACAGCATTGTCTACAGTAATGTGAGATGAGCCTTAACGTTGCTTTGAATCACTTCCTTTTTCCTGGTCGCTTTGGCTTCCAAGCCAGTTCTTCATATCAGGGAAGAGATGAAAATCACTTGTCGCTAAGTCGGGGCTATACGTCGTGTGATCAGACACGTTCACTTTAAACTGCTCCAGAAGCTGTTGGATTACAAAAGCATTGTGATGGTGGACATTGTATATGAATGAGAACAACTCCAGATGTCAAAATGGCTCTTCTCAGTCGTCGTAATATCTAACAAGAAACGTTGCATTGATAGTTTTCCACAAACCAACCTTTTGCATGATGAAAGCGAATAATACTTCGCAACTCGCACTTAGTGGGAGCATCAATTCTACTAGTCATGTTTACGTGCCGACAGCTCAGCTCAAACTGGCCAGCTGATGTCTGCAGTAGTTGAGGTCATGGTTAGAGACACGCGCATTCTCCCACAGCGCATCCCAACATCCTGCCACTTGCCTGCCTGTTTAGCGGCTCGATTGGGTGTTGAAAAACAAGAAACGGCCTATTTTTCAAACTTTTTACAAACTACTTTTTCAAAGTACATGCTGCTCCATTTTAAACATATTTTTGGCATGCAATATAATAATTACAGTGCCCTATGCTAAATTTTTTATTTCAAATTAAGTAAAAATTTCAGTCAGGTTTTTCAAAAATTACTTAACATATTTATTCATCACATTCTTGTCATTTCTAAGACTTTCAATTGATGGTAGAAAAATTCACAAGTAAATAAATCCATCAAAAAATTTTGCCTTTTGTGCAAACACACTTATGAACGAAACTGACTTTTTTCATGTAGTTATGTTTTTTCTAAGAGAACGCATATGGATTTATTCAACTTAGATCCTGCTAAACTGTTGCTAATCTGCTGCTGGTAAATTGGAGCAAACAATTTATGAGTTCACAGAAAAGATCAAGAAAATCAAACAGTTATTAAATTATTTTTATTTAAGGTATCCGACTGTGTTTGGAGACATTTTTTTGAAAAATAATTTATATATATATTTTAATGTTATTTTTCAACTGCATATGTTTTAAAACTATGAAAATATTGTAAAATTAGGCTTTCAAAATAATATTTTTTTAAAAAAACTGAGAAATTTGAAGAAAAATGGCTAAAATATTTGCCTTACGCTGACAGCCATAGACAAATTCATATTCTAAATATACTTAAATCCTTGTAGGAGTACATTTTTATGACAGTTATCTGTGTTATGCTTTAAAATATTTCTTGTACTTCAAAATAGATTTGAAATATAGCTGAACATAGTTACTAAACTTGTAATTTTTCATAAAAAATGCTTTTCGTTTATATTTAAGCACTTAAAAATGATACTTTATTTTAAAATTGAGCTTAGTTTTTAGAGGAAAACATCAAGCATATTACAGAAAACAATCTCAGAAAATTTCATATCAATACTTGAGTAACTTTTTGAGAAATAATTGTTACGGTCGACAGTTTTCCTCAAAAATATCATTTTTCAGAAAACACATTTTAAGTTTTCATGCAATATAAAATAATGCTTACAGTTTGGTAATAAAACAGGTGTAACTCAATTTGTAATTCAAGTAGAGTTAAAATTGACACAGTTTTAGAAAGCTGATTAAACAGGCTACAAAATTAAGTCATAACAAGTTTTTTGATAATTTCATCAAAAACGACGATTTTAAACCAGTCGGATACCTTAATGCAATATTTACCCTTTTTTAAGAAACGCAAAAGTGATATGGCATTTAAAATTTAAGATTTATAGAAAAATCTAAATTTTATTTTCCATCAAAAAATAGCATTGTTTCATTCATTTCAATTTTTTTACTTATTCTTGTCATGTTTGTTTGTTTCAGAAATGAGACACTGGGCTTTCACTTGAACTCAGTTGGTTATATCCACAGCCTTAGAGTAGTTAGGGAAGAACTTCGTGAAAACATAACAAATAGCAAGATTCCTTCGAGATTTTCCTTTTCAGGTGAGTGTTCGTTTTATTGAACTGTTGTTAAATTTTATTCAAATATCTTTCAATATTATTCATCAATTAGCATTACTGATGTGTAATTTTGCCAATAGAAAAAAGTGAAATCGAAAGCAAAAAATAACATTAATTGTAAACTTAGGAAAATGAGGTATCATGATCGAAGCATTTCAATTTGCAAAATGTAATTAATAAATTGTTGGTGTATAATAAAAAAATGATAAATGTATCTAGTTTACACATAGAGGGCCGAAGTACATTTTAATTTCATGTTGAAGCAAGCCCTGTCATTTGTCATTACTCTTGTAAGGAAATCGATGATTTTAGTCATTTATAATCGAACTCCAGCAGAAATGAGTCGAAAAGTTTCTGCTGGGGTAAGATTCAGCCAATAGGTCTGTCTATGTTTGCCGAATGTCTGGGCACAGGTTTTTGATTCAATTGAAAGTTCAAATATAAAACAAGAGATTTCCTGATTCGATTCTTCGGTTTCTATTTTGTTTTCCCCTATTCATTTAAAAACTTCAGTAGTTCAACTCTGATCAAGATGCATCAAGAAAACTATTTATAAATGATTTTGAATCCTTCAAAAGATTTTCTAGCGGGCGGACAATCAGTTAATGTAAGGGAGTTTAAAGAATTTAGATTAAATGAATGATCTAAAGTTTCATTCCAGTATAATTGATCAAACTCATATATATATATATATATATATATATATATATATATATATATATATATGCAGGGTGTCCACTAAAGTCCTTCTGCCCCACATTAACTTGAGGACGGCGACAACTATTGCCACAAACTTGGTGTCTAGGTTTAGTAAAGAGATAATGCGTTACACGGTGAGATCGGTTACAGAGTCGCTTGGCAAACAACAAAGTTAGTGTTTCTGTCTTGAAAACGGTACAAGATATTGGGGGAAAGTCAATTACAAACTTGTAGAACGTCTTCGATTTAGTACGAAAAGACACCTTCAGCGAAATAATGCTCAGAAAAAAAAACGTGTAAAACGAGCATTTGTTTGGTCGCGATTTTCCAAACCTTTGACGTAACAACTCGCGACAAGAGAGAAAAGATCATCTTTTGAACAATAAACGTCGACCCGATGGTGTAGTCGTTAGCGCAGACAAAAGAAAGCGTTAGACCAAACAAATGCGCGTTTTACACGTTTTGTTCTTAGCATTATTGCGCTCAAGTTGTCTTTTCGTACTAAATAGAAGACGTTCTACAATTTTGTAATTGACTTTTTTCCCGTATCTTCGACCATTTTCGAGATAGGAACACTAACTCCGTTGCTTGCAGCCAGGTGGCGCTGTAACCAATCTCAGCATGTAGTGTGTGATCACTTTACTATACCTATACACCAAGTTTGTGGCAACAGTTGTCGCCGTTCTCAAGTTAATGTGGGGTAGAAGAACTTAAGCGGACGCATAGTAAAAAGTGTCGAATATGGTAACATAAAAAATCCTCCAAACACAATAAGATTGCAATAGCCCTAAAAATTAAAAGTATTGAAACGGAAAAGCTACCTTATATGTAGTCAAAAATAACAAACCACAAAAAGTCTCAAACCTTATTAGAATTATCACAATTAATTGAGATCAAAAATACTAATAGAATCTGAGTCATTAAATATTGCAAGAAACAAAAGAAATAAATAGAATCTGAATGAAATAAAGTTACACTACCAAAAAGCATACTTAATGAAATATTAAATATAAAATATTGCACCTAAAATT
>BGPR01042631.1:0-13198 GCA_013235015.1 Araneus ventricosus
ATAATAATAATAATAATAATAATAATAATAATAATAATAATAATAATAATAATAATAATAATAATAATAAATAAATAATAAATAAATAAATAAATAAATAAATAAATAAAAAATAAAGATAAAAATATAAAAACATGGTGGAAAAGATATTTGTAATTTTTATTTGTCAATTTATTTTATTTGTCACCTATATAAAAATCTAAATAATTTCTGAAATATTAAAGGTAAAATTTCGACATCGTGGCCTAATGATTTGAAGAGTAAGAGCGTCGAAATAAGTTAGTAAAATAAAAATTTGTTATTTTGGCATATTTTTGGTTACTGCGTCCCCTTAAGGACAAATTAGAAAGCTACGCTTTCTACTTAGACTAAACTTGTAATTAAAGTCTGCCAGCATTTATGGGAAACGCTTTTAAAAATAATATCATAAATTCTGTCCACAGGTAACTTCAAGATAATAAGGTTAAAAAAGTTATAGGATATCAGAAATGACGTTGGTTCAATTTTTTTTAATGAATGAAGGATTAAAAAAGCTACCCTTACTTTTTTCGACCATTTCTTACACTCTTTCCACTTAAAAAATTAAATTCACTGAACTTAGAACCATTACCTTAATGAAGTTTCATATTTCTTCCAAATATGATGAAGTCATTTTTTATAAAGAAATTTCTCAAAATTTTTTGAAAGAAAAAAAAAACTGATTTTTTAAACTAATTTCTTGGATAAAAACGCTTAGTTACACGAATTGCCTTTTAAGATATTTATCTTTAATCGGAAAATTTACAGTATTGATCGAAGCTCTTAGTTTTGGAGATAAGTGCTCCTTAAATGGCTTTTAATATTCTTTACATGCCTTAATTCAGACTCTTTATTTTCCTTTAACAGTAAATAAAGCTGAATAATGTTCTGAAGAATTAGAAGAAAAAACATCATTTATGGCCCTTTAAGTATTCAGAAAATCAATTCTGTTTCCATCATTAACTACTCCCACCCTGTAATCAATAAGTCAATACCTTCTTTTCTTAAAGTCCGGTGATTGCATTCATTATGATCGTCCCAAAAAATAAATGTCACCTTCTTCGAAGAGTATTTAAGACGGGTTATTCAAGGCTATAAATTCTCAAATGGTATTTCATCGGATCCTATCAGTTCAGACGGAATGAAATCGAAGAAAAGTAATTAGAAAAGGCCAGATCTTCAATGGATGGCGACGAAAAGCATATTAAAAAAAACCCATCAAAGCAAGCAGGTATTTGCTGATAAGGCTTTAATTGCCAGACTGAAGTTCGCTGCCTAAGCGTTACTTCTATCGCGATTGAGTTAAATTTGGCATAGATTTAAGTTAGGGCTGTATCTAAGAGTAGTAATCAAAGGATTTTAAAGAAACTATTCAACTGCATTTACTTTAATACCCGAATTGCAAGAAGCCAAACTTCTTTGCAAAAGGAACCGATTCATTCTGCGTGACTTAAATGGACATAGATGATTTAGATAGTGTAAACATCAATAGTTTATTTAGTTATATTAAGGTCCCGCTTTGAAGCAACTCGAGGGCTATTTTGGGTCGGAAATGGTAACTCTGAATTGCTGTCAGGTGACGAGGACGAATCCTTGGCTTAGTTATATATCTGATTTTTGCTGCTTTTTCCGTGTTTACTTGTTTGTTTCTTTTTCAATACTTGTCTTTTTTTTATATATATTTTTACTGTTCCTTGCTTGCCCGAGCAGTAAATTAAGCTATTTTCTCCCCACCGAGGTGGGTCGAACCATGTTTACACTCCCAGCTCTCTTGTATTTAAAATTACTTCCCCTGTTCGGGCAATGCCTGTATCATCTTATTGTGCCCAATAAATCCTGTCCTCCACATGCTGGTGGGGCGGCTCTCTTCCCGCTGGTCCTATACCGGCCTTACACTCTTTTAGGGTAGGCCGGGCCAGTGTGGGTATTTTTGCACCACACCAACAGGAGAACGTTTGACCCATAACGTCAACTTTAACGTGCACCAAAGCCCAACACCCGGCGGGTCTTTAGTGGAATAATCACTTATCACTAGACCACCTTGACCCCAAAATGTCTATTAGTAAACTGCCATGATTTCACTAACATCAGGTTACAATTTAGACACCTGGCCCGAGCTGGCCAATGACCTTTGTTAGGTTTATTCTATTTGGATCCAAAAGGGCCATAGTCCTTATGTTAGAGACAGAACGCCGCCCGATGTCCCCGTGCCTGATGCCATGACAGCAATTGAACCCGTTGGATGGACATGGGACAATATGTTGGAGACAGGCAGCTTGACTTATAACCCTGGCTATAAATGGAAGAACTGCCGGTGGAGGATAGGCTAAAACTTCCTGGCCATTGATTGGAATTTTAACGAATGATAGAGTGATACAATGACATCAGGAATGCCGAAAGAATACTTTAAAAAGATATTTTTTGGGACGAACACACTTTCAGAACATATTTACAGTTACAACATTTCCACTTTACAGAGAGGACGCTTGTCCTACTACATCTACATCACCAGCTACAGCTGCTTCTACTATTGCTACTTAACCCTTTGCGGTGCAAGACATTAAAGTTTTTGAAATATGATGAAGAAACATCATGAATGGGTTTAGTTTATTGTCTAGACATAGAATCTGCATTTTTTTTCAAAGTTTACTTCATTCAGAGGAAGGGGGGGTCGAACCCCTTTGGGGTCACCCCCTCATATAAGAACCCCTTTAGATACAGCCAGCTTGATACACTCAGAAAAATATTGTTGAATCTTACAGAAAATCATAAATTAAAACTTGAAGAATATTGGAGGAAAATTTTTGAGTTAATTTGCTAAAATTGTAAACGTCCAGAACTGAAAAAATTTCTTATCTCTGAGTAAAGGAATTTTCCCAAACTCTATCGCTAATAATTCCTATTCCGAAACGAAATTTCATAAGGCTGCTATATAGATTCTAAAATGAGTACTATTAGCCCAATCCTAAACCTATTATTTCACATTTATAGTTGAATTTAACGGTTGAGAAGCGAGTGAAATTAGGTGTGCCATCAGCTGGCACACTGCGCCGCAAAGGGTTAAATACACATAGTAAAAACAAACATATATAGTCTGCTAAGATATTTAATTACAAAAAAGAAGGTACAGAAGAAACAGAAGTAAATAATAATTATAACAATATACCTTTTGCGCTCAACGCAAGAGCATTCAGTGATTGCATCAACAATATTGCCTATAATCAACTAATCAATTAAGATAAAATCAAAGAACAAAAATCATGCTTCAATAAAAATTATAATACATTAAGATTAAACAAATAAAATGGAAAAAATGGATAGTCATTCCCTTGACAGAAAATTGATCCATATTAGAACTCCGATGGCAAGTGGCACTTTGAAAAAGTTCGCCATTAGAGTTCTCTTCCATTTTTTCCGTTTTATTTGTTTAATCTTAATGTATTATAATTTTTATTGAAGCATGATTTTTGTTGTTTCATTCTATCTTAATTGATTAGTCGATTATAGACAATATTGTTGATGCACTCACTGGATACTGCTGCGTTGCGCGCAGAAGGTATATTGTTATCACTATTGTTTACTTCTTCTGTATTTTCTTTTTTGTAACTAAATATCTTTCTTTTGCATTTTATTGAAAGTTGCTGCATTCTTTGCACCATTCTGTTTAATGCAAAGTTTAATTTTTAACATCTCTTGTTAAATTATTTCACTTCTACTTATAGTCTGCTAACATTCAGTAGATCTACATATCTGCTGCGGTTATCGTATAGACAAAGTCATACGATTCCGATTAAATAGCTGTGAATTTAGATGTCAAGTGAAGTGACTAGCTCAAAGTAATGACGCAAAACCTTGAGGAAAGAATGCTTCGAATCTTACAGTTAAAAGTACGAGAGAAAATACCAATTTAAAAATGAATGCAAGTTATTTCATAACTTAAATGCAGAATTTCCTAACAAAACAGGTTTAGTGCACGTTTAATTCGCCGGGTTCAATCGTATTTCTGCAGTTGTGGCACGGAAGTTTGGAGAGGGAGTGCTAGTTCAGGAGTAGTCATTTGACGACTTTTCAAAATTTCGAGTTTCATCCTGACATATTCCTTGCGTAGATCTCAATATAACATTAATCTAACTAAAATAAATTACAGGAGTCTAATACCTCTCCTTTCTTACGAATTTCTTTATAACGAATCTAAGCGATTGGGACTTGCTCCGGAATTTGAAAGGGACTGCTCGCGAGATCATATTTCTTGATACCGAATCATCTAGTGCGGATTAGAAAACTTAAATGTTTCTTTTATATCATTATTATCTTGATAACATTCTCTGTATGTCAAATTTTGATAAATGTGAAAAATATGTTATGTTAATATTCGAAAAAAAACCGCTGTCAAAGTCTAAAATAAAACGAATTTTTTACTTTAATACTGACTCTTCGCATGACTGTAGTTAAATATTTTGAAATTGTTCAGTATATTATGAGTATTTTATAATGAAATACATTGGTTCTTAGTCAGATTTTGTAATATGAGAAAAACAAAGAATGAAGCAAGAATGGAACAATAATAGAAGGTAAAGAATAGAATAATTAGTAATAATAATAGAATTAGAATAATAGAATGAAGAATGAAACGAGAATAAATCTTCTAAAAATGTCCAAAGTAAGATTGGTTTTCATTAAAAAAATTCCCTTGATATGATTTTATTAAGTAAACAAATTTATTCAAAAAATAAAGTGAATTCACTCTTCTTAGATGTTTAATTATTCAATGTATCAATGAATTCAAATGCAAAATAATATAGTAATATTTATTTGAATATATTTGCGGTTTAAAATAATAAACAAAGTGATAAAAACTATATTTTACTTAAAATACAGTTTTTGTGGACTTGCTAATCTAACTGAATGTTTAGCTGAAATTCTTATTTGTAAACGTCTGTGGAATACCTATTTTTATAACTTTTCATTATTGCATATAAATAAATGGATCATTTGTTCGCTTGGTTTTTCTGTAGATTTCTATTTTACAAGATCTTTGGTGATCTATTCCACATATAATCGGAAACGCAAGAGGTTTTTATGTGCCATATATTAAAGATTTTATATATGACATAATATATGACACATAATATTTTTATTTTATATATGACACATAATATTTTTATTTTATATATGACATATCATTTTGTGATACCTAACCAGAAATAACATAATTTACTTTCAGCCTAATTTTATTTACAGAAACGTTTAAAAAAGTCTGTCATAAATGTTTTTCATTCGATCCTTTATTAGTCGAAGACGATTTAATGTATAAAAAATAACAATGTACTATTGTGAAACCAGCTCAAAATCAATGTTCCCTGAAAATTTTTAAAAAAATGTTCAAGCTTTTTCCTTCTCTTGTTAATCAAACAAGTTTGCCGAAGGAAAAAGAAGAAGAAAAAAAGAACAATTAATATTTCTTGAATGATCAAGTTTTTATTTTGTATTCTTCTCCATTTTGATAAAACTGGAGAAATACAATGCACGTTGAATTAAACATATTTTTAAACAAGTTTTAAAACGTATCAAAATTTTTATACATATTTATTTATATCAAGTACAATGTATTGTAATACCTCTATAACGATTTTCTCGAGTATTGATGACATTTTAAACCACACAAGAATAATAACGACTCCTTCTCATAGATTTCTTTTAAATAATTCATGTTTCGTGTTTCATTTATCTGACACAAATATCTCAATTTAATGATGTTGTTGAGGATTTTTACTCGTTATTGATTCACCTAATGATAGAAAACCTTACGTTTAAACGTACTTGGACACGATTTACGAACAAGATACGATCCGCATAAAGATGTCATAGATCAAAAAGCGACCATTGTCGAACTTATGGTCCATGCTTGCTTACATCATTTGTCATATGCTTAACGAGAAAGGATTCGGGAGATAAAATGGATCTATTGCGAATAGAAGAATATATTCGGTAGAATACTCTCCTCGACTCTGGAAACTTCGGTAACAAATTGACTCAGCTGTATCTGTACTAATATAAATGATCTCACTAAAATCGTTCTAAAGAATTAATCGATTATTTCTCGTGACCATGAATTAGTCATCTACAATGAAGAATTGATAATGATGATACTACAAGATATAATAAATGGATTTCATCTTGTTTCTATGTTGCTTTTCAAGAAGGTATTGAGATAGATATCATTTAAGAAAATAATCGTGGTTGGACAAGGTTAAGAACTATCTTTATTAAGTATTTCTTCATAAATCATTTGCTGGCTTCTTCTACAAGAGATCCAATGACTGTTAAGACAAAATTGATTAATTGTATAGGTCAACTAGAATATGATATCATATGGAAAACATGCAGTAGAACAGAGGGAAAAAATGATAATAGAATATTTATTCTTCTAAAGAAAACATATATGTATCTATACCCATTTTCGTCAGGGAAAAGACAGAAGTTGGATCAATCCTCTTTTATTCAATCATTGAAGATATTAGGTTATTTTGTCATAGGTAAAGGAATCATTTTTTGCGTAGCTCCATGACCAGGATTAAAGAGGTTACGCCCGAGCGGCTCGCTGTTGTTGTCAATTTACATGCTTGAATCAAAAAGGGCAGTTAACAATGCGCTTATATACGGCAAAAAGGGGATTTTCCCGGAAGACTCGTGACTCGAAATGGAAGTCGTAGTACGCTTATTACGATGGAAGTAGAAGTAATTAAAATGAGGTGTCGTTAAAAATGATTTAAGAAAGTTAAAACTTAAAATATCACAATTAGACACTTTTAACATGCAATTCTTAGTAGTCATTTTGAAAAGATAGGAATGAAATCGTGAGCAAAATACTCACAAATAGCTATTTTCTTTTTCTTGTTCAGTTTATTATTTTATTGTATAATACACGGTAATCCTAACTCAAAAATGCAATTCAAATGATTAAAAACTATTATTATTAATTACAAACAGCGAAATTTTAATATGTTTAGAAAAAAATGTACATTTCAAAGTTTTCTAAGAAAATGATGGATTAAATATTAAAATTTGACTTCAGTATTATACACGGAGGAAAACTTATATATTATCAAAAGTTAAAACACATTTACAAAGTTAATGTGTTATAATATAACATATAAAAATAATGTTTCTCCATTTTACGATAAGTATTATAATGGAATTGCTTTGCCAGAGAAATTCATATATAAAATCGAACTATAAGATTCATTACAAAAAATTAATTTTTTTAACATATTACCAAATTACTCCAAAAAAAGTAGACGCAGATTTATATATGTTTGGCTCTCTATACCTCTCCTAGAACAGAGAAATATGAAAACTCTCACATGATAATAATGCATTTATAAATTAAAAAAAAACAGGGCTTCATCTAGAATGTCATTATAGAGAAGTACTTTTAACAGCAATGAAAAAAGGAAAAAAAGATTTAAATACTTTAATAAGAAACATCAATTAGCAAACACAAACAACAATAATTTATTAAATTTTCATAATATTCCTAAAATTAAAAATATTTAGAATGCTAATAAACATTTAGAAAGGGAAATAAACAAATTACATTTTGCAGTTTCCACAGAAAACCTAATATAAAGTATGACAAAGAATGACTGTGTCCAGTAAAGTGATGCAGAATTTACAATCTAATAGGGAAAAACTTTTGAAAACTATCTAAAGACAATAATGGGAATAGAGGAAAATTTATAAAAATGAGAAAAATGTAATAAAACAATTTTTAAAACACAGGGAAATCCGTCTCTACAAACATGGAAGAAGTCTTATTATATAAAAGTGCATAAAAAATTTATATGGAAACAAATCTTGAAATCATATTGTTAATGCAAAGTTTAAAAGTAGTAATTTAAACCGATGAAAAAGAAAAGAATTAAATGACGCCTTTTAACCCTTAAAACATCTGCTAATAATTAAATCATTAAATCATCATCATTAAATTTTATTTTAACATTTCTATCGAGAATCTATTACATATTCGAAACTTTTATTAAGTGAAATGTTTGAGAAAATTTGTCGATGCGAATAAAATATACATGAAATACTAACGAATAATATACAATATGCATGAAAAATATTACATGAAATAATCAAATTTATGTTACAATCTGACATATTTATTGATTATTACATTTGTGCATGAATGTTCTAATAAAAATGCTTAAATGATTCTGTCTAAAGCAAACTTAACATCACGATAAATGCTTTCAAATCAAAGTATTTGTTATTCAGATTTTTTTTTTTACAATTCAGGCAACAAAAGAAAAAGATGTAAAAATCTCATAGCTGTATTAATTGGTGTGTAATTTAGCGTTATCATCTATGAATTTTCTAATATCGCATTTTGAAGATGTATGAAAAGCACGTTCTATTGCTTATTTGCTTAATATTCCGATTAAAAATATCCTGTATTCTAAAGCAAATCAATGTAAAGAAATGCTGCATCGATTAATATTTCAGGTCACTTTTATATCGAATACATTTCATCTTTTTCTATCAATTTAGTTCTCTATTATTATTATGTTTGATTCCCATGTTGGTTTTATCTACTCTGTTTAGTAATCAGCATCTAATATTAAAAGGATGATAAGGGGAAATCAATATATATTTGGTCTATTTTTTAATCTATGTTTCTTCTGATCACTTGTTTCAAGTATAGTTTTTTGATTTATGCATTATATTATGATCAAGTCAAACAATTACAAGTGGAAACAATTAAACAAGCAATTCTCATATATACAGTTAAGCACCGTTCATACGTCTTTCGAGGGACTGACGTAAAATGACGTATAAATGAAAAAGACGTATAATCGGAATTTTACTTAAAAACTTTGATTATTATAAATTTGATGCTACTAATGCAAATAAATGCATTTAAAAGTATTAATTTTAAAGTTTTTCAAGATAGTACTAGTAAAATGCTACATAGTATGAAAATCTATCTAAGTTTTAAAATTAAACATTTGCACAAAATTGAGAAAAGCCGTACCTATAGTACTCAACTATAATTAGTACTCAAGATTGCATATCTTGAGTACTAATTATACAGATCTTACAAGATTTTTGTGCATGCAAGTAGGCGTTTAATTAAGAAAATCTTTAACCGTCGTCTGACGCGCTGATTGTCTGTGAGTATTAAGAACATCATTATGATTCCAATTATTTTCATTGAATATTTTTCATTCGAAGTTATTCAATGGAGTCCATTGTTTCTTTATAGAAATGTGGAATAACTTTATCATCTCGCTTAAATTAGCACCAGAAAATTTATCTTCGATTAATTAAGAATCACGTGAATAATTTCGAGGTCATGATATCTTTATCACACTTCACGTAATAGAAAGGAGTAACATTTTAGAAATGGTGGAAACGAAATATAACCGAAGCTCTGCGACATATAAAGGAAGTACTTTATCTTTACAATGAATGAGAATGAATCGAGACTGTGATGAAACGACGAAAAATATAAACTACGTTTCTACTCCATATACTTGGATTGCCTTTTTTTAATAATTTTGATAGCAACACAGTTCTCTTACATGTTAACATTTAAATGTTTAAACTTCCATTTTTCTCTTAGTATCTATATATTTCAATCTTTTAGATTTGGTTATTTTGTTTAATTAATGGATTTTAGTTTATGAATTCCATTTGGATATGTCTTGTTTTCTTTGTTTTGTATGTTCATATATATAACGTATCCGTGGTTGTAGTCGTTAAAAATAAACACAGGCCGAGTAATTAACTAATTTCATTTTATTATCGATAGGAGAGTGGTGGATATATGGCCCATCTCTGTTTAGGTTACAAGCGAAAGTGCACAGAAAAATCCCTGTATTCTCTCGGATAAGGAAATAACATATGGGCACGTGATCAAAGTGAAGGGAATATTGGGGTTTTTTAATACGTTACGTAGGCGTTTCAGGGAAAAAATCTGGTGCCAAAGAGACGCCGCCATGATTTTCTGTCGGCACGTGAAAGCGATTAAGTATTCTTTTAGTAATAAATATGCCAAAATGAGAGATTTAATATACCTCCAGCGCGGGAAAAGAACGAAACTGAAGTTTTAGAAAAGCGATTTGGAATACATTAAGATTTTAAAATATATAATATTAGCATTTGGAATAAAATTAAGTGAGATTATTACATTATATATATATATATATATATATATATATATATATATATCAATATCATGAAAGTCAAAAAATATTAAAATAAAATGGAGAGACTGTAGTAAATCGGTAAAAGCGTATAGATGCTCATCAGGGTAAGTAAAATCTATACGAACCGTTAAAATTAGTGAAATCATAATGTTTTCTGCGAACAGTGTTGGCATATAGCTAAAAAACACTGTCCTTTACCCCGAACATTATGATAAACCAAGAATTTGAATGAAATACAAATAAAAGAAATGAAATTACTAACCTAAAACTGAGAGATGCTACCAACGGGAGACGCGACAAAGGGAATAACTGAACGCGTCATGTAGTGACTGGATGTTTACGAAGATATCAAGTTACTTCTGAGGTTGGGGGAGTTTCGATGAAGATTAGGAAATCGATGGAAAAAAAAAGGATGAAGGCGAACTACTTTGAGGAAACGATGAAGATTAAAGAAATGACGAAAAAAAGAAAGGAGTGTATTTAAAAATTAATGTGTAATATAAGGTGTATATAAAAATTAAGGGATGATGATAAAAAGGAAAGGAGTGTGTTTAAAAATTAAGGTGTAAATAAAAATTAAGGTGTAAATAAAAATTAAGGTGTAAATAAAAAGGAAAGGAGTGTATTTAAAAATGAAGGTGTAAATAAAATTAATGAAAGATCATAAGAAAGGAAATGAGTGTATTTAAAAATAGTGTAACTAGTGTAGTTAAAAATTAAGGTGGAAACGGTAAGTGTTAAATAATCTTTGAATTTGAAATCCGTTAATAAACGACTTAAAGATGCGTTTTCGAGGTAATCACATTAGACCTATCTGGCTTGAGAGACCCTACCACAGTATTAGAACTGCGCCAGCATAGCTCTAATATGCAATCCTGTACTTACATCTTAAAGCCATTAATTAATTGTTTCTTGAATGTTTATTTTGTACATGTTGCTTTTACATTTCTGCTATGTTTGTTTCGTATTTGTTATATATATATATATCGAGCCCTCGATTTTTAGTGAAAGTACACGCCGGACTTGAGCGAGATGAATACCATGTTCTTTTAATTAAAGATATCAGCATGTATGAGCGACTATTAAAAAGTATAAAACAAATAAATCAAATAATTCTTCGATCAGTAAAATAAAGTAATTAAGATTAGCTGACGCAATAAAATGATCGAGAGTATGACATGACTTTCGCTTGGTACCGCTAGCCAATCGGATAGTAGAAATGCATTCTGGGAACTGAGCGTAACCTTGGGTCATTCGAAAGCTTCGTCGATTCGGATATGAGAGAAAAAATGTTTTGAATTTATCATTAAAAAATTTCATAGAAAATCGGAGAAAAAAGTTACCTTAACCATTCTTATTTTCAAACAGGGATAAATATTCCGGTTTATACATAAAAAAAAATTGAAAATGATAGCGTTATTAGAACTTCAGATGCAAGAAAATAAGAATTGAAAGTTAAAAATAAAAGGGAAAAGTGACTATTATTTAAAAATTTCTCAAAATTTTGTAAATTATGTTGAAAATTCAAAACAAACTTCATTAGGACAAAAATTGTTTGTTCTATTTGATGGTGCATTGATTGTTTTTCAACGATCATTAGAAAAGATACTACAGCCGTAAACACGCAGAAACAACACAAAACATTAAATAAAAAATTTCTAGATTAGATTTTAAAATTCTGGCTTCAAGGTTCATTGAGACATTGCGACTACCTGTGTGCCAAATTTCATGGCTGTAAGTGCGATAGATTCGCCTGAACATCACGCACACACACACTCAAACATTGCCTTTTATACGTATAAATAAAATCATATTTTTTAAAAATAATTCTTCGATCAGCTGACTTGCTACTCAGAAGTTTCACGACTTGCGAATGGCCTGATGTCAAAAAGCAAGCCCACTACAGGGAAAAGATTTTTTTCATATTTAAGGTAACAATTTATCAAATTTGAATCATTTTTCTCATTTGGTGCTACCGGTAGCTGCTTGATTAATATTAAAATTTAACTTTTTTTTCGTTTGTTCATTTCTTCCTCATTAAATGAAATATTTTAAAAGTTTCAAATGGTTGACATTAAAATTCTGTAGCATTTGTTTCATTTTTAACGGAATTAAACAAAATCTTTGCCAGTAATTAATGTAAAGTTGGCAATGATACGCAAATGATCATTTTGCTAAATCAATGATTTAAATAAATCAACCAAAATGACTAATGATGGGACCAAGAAAATGAAAAGTCAAATCTCCCAACATCAGTTAAATCTTTCTCTTTAGATAAATTTTATCATCATAGAATTTTGAGGATAAAGTTAAGCTTCTTTAATGAATCGGTTGCAAATCTTTTTTCCTTTTGTAACCATCACTCTAAAGCAAAATAGTTATTTTATGATTTTATTTCACCAATTATTTTGCTTCTTGCATTCATTTCTCGAACTCTTTCTGCTTGATAATTGACTCATTTAGTGAAGCTACCAATCTTGCCAGAAGCTGGTTTGGTCAATCGAATTCCCTTGTGCGTGAATCAAAGCTCTCGGCTAATAGGCAATTTCCTAAATCATAATACTCTTGGATAGCAAAATATCGTAATGAATTCCATTTAAGAAAGGTTTCATAAGTAAATAAAAACCAAAAAGACACGAATGCCATTTTGAATGAAAGGAATGATACGTTTTGAATTATCTGAAACCGTATTCTTTTCCGTTAAAGACGATTTTAAGACCCGGAAGTAATTTTATATAATGGTGGTGAATTGCCTAAGAGAGATGATACTTTCCTATTATACTGTAAGCTCTGTTTGATATTGACTTTATGTTTGCTTCTATTTCAGTAACATATTCAAACTAAACACAGGATATATTCAAGAAATAAGATGAAATAGAATTTTCTGGAAATTAAAATAAACTAAACAAAACATCTTAAAAAATAAAACACAGAATACATTCAAGAAATAAGATGAAACGGAATTT
>BGPR01042632.1:0-13198 GCA_013235015.1 Araneus ventricosus
GAGAAATCGCCAGGAGGTCTGAATGCGGAGATTCGTCAAACCCGAGTTCGGAATTTTGACGATTACGATACCTCGGTATTACTCGTATACGAGAAAAGTAAAAAAGAGAAAGAAAACCGAAAAGAAGCTTTTGTGGTATGTGAGTCTGATGCACCCTGGCAATGCATTTTGCTAAAATAGTAGAACTGCTAACTGAATTAAAAGGATAATGGCTCGATAACGTGATTCATCGGCTAAGCCATGAACATCTGGCCATTTTGCATCTAATTGCGCATGTAAAGTCTGATGTAAGTTATGCGTAAAACGAATCAAAAGCTCTTCCGCAAGTTCACACTTGTTGTACCAGAGCAGCCCTCAAGACTAACCTGGATTGCCGAAATACACCTCCATCCGAACTTCGGCACCTAAATCCATGATCCTCAGCAAAGAAGTCGTTAAACTTCAAATTGTTATATTTTAATCCATGTTCTTTCAGCCTGCACCGAAACTTGTTCCTTGTGTACACTAACTTAAAATACGCACGATTCAATGATTAAATTGGCGCTGCAAATATCTTATCCAGAAAACATGCTAATTACGAAACACGCTGATAAAAAAAGAATTAAAACGTAGCAAAAGATATTCTGTCAGTTTACTGGATTACTTGCTATCTGAGGACTTCCTTTGGCAGGTTTCACAGAGAAAATTTTAGACAAATAAAAAAGAAGAAAATAAAATCCAGAAAAGCCATTTTCTAAGCTTTCACCAATGGAAGAAAAGCACGCAATTAAATATTTATTTAAGCAATGAGAACGCCTTTGAAATGCGTTGCAACAATGAAAAGCATTGGTTGTAAATTATTCCAAAAAAAATATTTTTTTTAATTTATTAAAATCTGACAAAAAATTCTGTAAAGCACCAGAATTGATATTTCACATTAAAAAGTTGTGAAATTCTTACCAGGTGTAAGTATGAACCATACTTTGATGCTGTAACATTTTCGAGTTATTAAGGAAAACGCCACAATTGCGTTTATTTTACTTACAAAATTCTAATTAAGACCTTAAAAAAGGGTCTGAGGCATATTCCCACCCTTCAGCATGCCTTGTGCCAAACTTTGTAGCTCTAGGGTCTGAAGACTGTCCTGTGAGTACCAACACACACAGACACATCTCCCATTATTAGTGAGAGATATCCGCTAACCCACCGTCGAGAGCAATATTTTAACCAGCTGAGTTGGGTACTGCAATGCGTCCTATTAAGGGGTAAGCAGGGTGCAGTGACGGTTTTCTGCAGGTGTTTAGAGGGATCTCCCTCAGCCTGGCACCCCTCGAGACCGTGGGGGCACACAAAATCTGTCGATGTATTGCAATGCTAAGCCGATTGAATTCCCCATGACAGGGCAGAAGGGTCTCAAAACACCTTTGCTCAGGTCTCTGTTATACTGTCGTAAAATCCTCCACTGTCAAAAAAATTAAATAGATAAAAAAATGCTGGCTATGCCATTGAGAGTAAAAATTGCTAATTCTTGAAAGCATTAAATTGCATTGAATCCATACTTATAAATTCCATCTATAATTTCATAAAAGGGTAAATGCTCAGGGTAGCGTGCGTCTGCGAGGTTCAGACGACCCATCGCACTTACAGCCATGAAATCTTAAGCAGCCACAATGTAATGGTGACTAGAATGCAATCTCGAAAATGGAATCAACCTTTAAAAATTTAATCCAGAATTTTTTTATTTAAATAGTTTGCGTTATTGATTTTGCTAATTTTCGCACTAATTTCAATAGGAATGGTTTCTGAATAATTGTAATGACAAAAAATAGAGACTATCAAAAAAGAGCACACGATTTGCCCTAATGAAGTTAGTTTTGAATTTCACGTAATTTTACTGGAATTTTGAGAATTTTTAAAAAATAGTCAGTTTTGTCATCTAAATGTTAGTTTTGTTTTAAATTTTGTTGCATCCGACTCTCTAATAAATAATTATTATTTTCACCTTTTTCAGCTTATAACTAGAACGGTTCCACAGATTTAAAACAAGAACGCGCGTTTTCAAAAAATATCTTTCCTGCTCTCTTTCTTTTGGGGTAAAATTAATTCTTCTGGACGTTGAGAGTTATTTTTTTCCTCGACTGAGTTCCCTAAAGTGGTAATTTCTCTCGGAACGTTGATGCTTAAATTTTGATTATGGACGGGCAGGTGGCTTACGTCAAGACCTTCTTCACCTGAATGACCATTTGATTATGCTATTTCGATTTGATTTATATCTTTGCTTGGCTGGCACACCATTTTCTTACGTTCCACTTCAATATTGTTTTGATTAACGTATCTATACTCGTAAAGGAAAAAAAAAAAATAAGCAGGAAAAATTAGATAATGTGTATCGAAAAACTTTTTCGTGTCATATTTGTTGTCATTTCTTTTTCCCCAGTCCCCACTCCCCACGGGCAACGCCGTGCGCGTACTGCTAGTTACTAATATAATAGCCCAGATCTGTCTCACTGATGCGTGGTAACCTCTGACGTCACCAATAATAAAATCCGCGCCATAGCGTTGGTGACGTTAAATCGCGTTATTCTCCATGTCAGAGCCCCTTTTGTAGTCGCAACTTTGAATTTAAAAGAGTAATTGTCGTTCTACATTTAAATTTAATAGTCAAGACAAAAAAGACAGGCATTCTAGATTTTATCGAGTCAAAAGTTTGAAATAGACATCTATTAAAACTAAAAACACTCAAAATTGAGTAAGTCCATAATTAAATTTAGAATAATTTTCACTGAAATAAATGAAAATACAATGCATTATCGACATCATGGATCCAAAAAGAACTTCTGGTTTGACATTGATGTCATTTCCTTAGAATAAATTATTATCATCCAAGGATCGATATAATCTCAAAACTACCTTTCGCAATATACCAAAGAAAAGTAATAGGAAAGTTGCATATATTATCTTTATTTGAAAATCATTTTATTGGAAAAAAATCTGTTGAAAACGTAGCACAGCATTTGTATATACTCTTTTACATTAGATTTAAATCCCTTGTACGTATATTTAATTCTTTCAAGCATTAAAGGTAAATCTTTCTTCCTTGCATATTTTAAAAAGAAAATAATAAAAAATTTTTTGCTAAAGTTAATCAAGATCAATTTTGGCATCTTAAATTTTTACCAAAGTTAAATTGCAAAACTTGTGGTCTTTTCTCTCATTTTGTTTGTTTGTCTTATGAGAACAACCCCATCTGCTTGGAAATAAAAATTTAAAATAAACACTCATCGCATTTTCATCATACAAATTATGCAGATATCACTAATAAAAATTCAGTAAAGATAGCGAACTTATGTTCTTTAAAGTTAATGGGTGCTCTACACTATGCAAAATAGAAGTATATTTCCTTTTCGTTCTCTCACCTTTTACTGGACTGAAAATAGAAAATAGGAATGACACCTTTGCTAACCATTTATCACCAATTTCCGAAGAAACTGATATCCAGTGTGAATCATGCATGCTGTTAGAAACCATAGGAACCAACAGGTCAGAAGAAAGCGTCAGAAACCCTGCGGAGATAATCATCAAAACCATCTTCCCTTATCTCCCACCACACAGACACTATTTTGTGTCTCAGTAGGGTGGGAGCTCTAAACGAGCTTTTAATTGCGCGATAAGGGTTTCAGTCAGCAAATGTCTGAAATATAATATTACTGGTTATTTTGTCACAGCTCCAGGTTTCTGGGTTGTAAAAATGACTGTATCCTTAAGATTTTCCCACAGTTTGTTGAAATCATTTCAAGTTTTAAGAATCTTGGAAATAAGAGCTTCAAAAAACCTAGTTTTATATTAAATACAACCAATTTATTTCTTAATTTTGCGCCCCCTTGCAATTGCGCCCAGGGCACCAGCCCCACCCTAGTTACGCCACTGTATTTCATGGAAAGATAATGTTTCTAGCATATTTGATAAATTGTGCAAATGTTAAGAAAAACGGATCTATAAACTTGCCCAGTTCTTACATATAAATTTTTCACAGCCTTTGAAGTATGTGTAAGTGTATCTGCATCTCACTACATAAATTTATTCTTAAATAATAAAATTATGCAAAAAATATGTTCAAAAATATTTAAAACAATTTTTAACTGTCTCTCAAAATCATATTTTTGACAAAGTTATTTAAAAAATAGTCATGAAATTGATACACAACAGATCTTGAAAAATATTTATATGAAAATAGTCAAAAGGGTCTAACAGCTTTATAAAACGGATGAAACCTTGCATCAAGAATCCATGAATGGACTAAACTAAAAAAATGTTTGTAATTGATAGTCAGATGCATAGTAAATACAAACACCATCTAGTTTTTATTTTTCTTCCAAATTCACCACTTTCTTCATTGTTTGCAGTTCTTATCAAGAATCCATATCAGGCCTTGGATCCAGAATCTATAAATAAAGACTGAACTAAAAAATGTTTATAATTTGATGTCAAGATTGAGCATACAAATTATAAACACCATCTAGCTTTTATTTTCTTCCTGTTGCTCTTAGCTATTTCATTGCTACTTGAATTAAAATGACGAGAAACCACACAAACAATAATTTTCATGAATTCCCCTGAAAAAAAAGGCGTATTTATTAAATTCTAGGGCAAGCTATATATATAGCACCATTTTTTACATCACCTAGGAGGTACTGTGCATAGATGCATTACCCCTTTGTTTACACTTATAGAAAACATAGTAAGGCAGGTTTCCCAGTATGTTAGCAAAAAGTTATCGGATTGGTGAAAAAGTTTTTTCTAGATGGAAAATGCAGGTACAGGATTTATTTATTGTATAGACTTACAGCCAGATTCACTGTTGGACAAGAATGACAATGTAAACAAAACATGTTTTCACCCCATTCATCAGATAAAGGTATGTTTTGACCGCATGCTGCAGCAAGTCTTTTATGTTTACTATTTCACACTTGCATTTTATCTTCAAGGCCCAATCTTTAATTTGGTAGAAGATATTTCTGAGGCTCATGCATTTCTCGAGTACTGATTATCACAGTTCTGACAAGAGGGATTTGATAAGTTACCAAAACATTGGGAGAAGAACAGAATGGAGATCACCATTCTCATTAAATCCGAGTTTGTATAACCTTTTTTTTTTTTAATTTTAAAATCAAATTTGCATCTGGAAAGAACTTTTTCACCAACCTGATACGTAACTTCCTCAATCCTACCTTTGCCCTCAGACACTGAAAAACAGTTTTTAAAATATCTCCCACGTTAACTGAAAGACTTCAAGATTTTACACTAAGTGGACTAAGAAATAAATTTATATTTGTTATTTAATTCAATGTAGGTCCATGTGTCTCCTATAGGAGACAATAGCTTTCTTAAAAAATTATAATAAAAAATTATTCTTTAAAAAACATTTTTCTAATATGTTTTGATACATATAAAACCAAACATCTCACAAATTAGTGAAACTTATGATGCAAAGTTAGTCTTGGGATTGAGGAGGTCAACTTACATTCTCAATTCGCTTTACAATTATTATTTTTTAATTATAATAACAGTAAAGAGAACCGAGATTAAAAATAAATCCTCAAGTATAATAATTGTACAATTTAATAATGTTACCTGCATTTACCAGAAAATTCACATATAAATCTTCAAACACACACTACTTTGATTACAGAAATAACGTATTTCAACAGCGCACACAACCAAACACATGAAATGGCTATGTCGGCTCACGTGCATCAGAATTGGCGCACTCGACCCTCAGCTTTCAAGCCAAACGAGTTCCTCGCCAGTTAGTGTATACATCCAGTCGATCACTTCCGTCAGCTTTCGCTTGTTAGTAGTGTAAACCCCCAACCTTTCCCTAGAACTGGAAAGGGTAGGGAGAACTGTGACCAATGCCACTTCTTCCCTGGAAATTGAGTTTGAAAACATTTTTTAAAATTAATTAAGCAGAACGTCGCATGAAAATAAAGCGAATATGAAAATAGTTTCAAAATAAAACAAAGGCAGTAAATGAAAAAGTCTGATTTATTTAAGAAAATATAAATAAGTATACAACAATTTTGACAAATAGACTTGAATTACTCACTATCATATTTTCATACAAAATATTTTGTTGCGATTCAAAAATTAAAATATGAATATGAAACATTCGTAACAAATAGAGATTTTCAGTTAAGCAGTAAAATTTAATCCGAGATTTTCAGTTAAGGAGATATTAACTGATTTGACATCCAAAATACAAAGGCACTGTGTAAAAGGCACTTCTACTCCATGATCCTACCATCAACATTAACCCTCTGAGCAGTTTGCCATTTGGATGTGCTAGCTTTAAAGTCTTAAAAATTTGCTTTTAAAATGAATAATTGGAACTTTTTTGCATTTAATCAAAACTTTGAAATTTTAAGAATATTTTATTCATCGTAGTTTAATAAATTATGCATATAAACATGAATTATCAGCTTTTGAACTCAGTAACAGAAATGGAAAAATATGTGCAAACCACTTAGAAGGTTGAAACTAACGCCCAGAGTTTAAGAATCCTTCATCCACAGAAAACAATATACATCCCAAAGAACATCACTTTTAAATATTACTGCAAAAATATTATTGCATTTTTTATAGTGTATAATGTTAATGTATTGTTATTATTACTATATATAATGATTTTATTCTTTTTTTCTTTGGCACAATTGAGAAATCTGGGTGGCCCACTTTTGGTACGCTCATTACTGGTACATCAAAAGTTTGCTATGCCCACTTCTGGTGCATAGGAGTGATCTAAGTTTTTAATTTTTAAAAAATTATATTATAATTATTTTGATATTTCAGGTGATTATTATTTTAGATAAAAGTTTGAACAACCATAACAAAATATAGATTAGCGAAACTTCTCAAAAGTTAAGATGATAATTGAGGAAATACCCTTAAGTGGCCCACTACTGGAGCATTTACCTTATGCATCTTATGTCAAAAATAAAAAAATTATACAAAATCATTCCTCACATGTAGAATATATATATGTCATTTTCATAATATGAGACTACATTTAACCCTTTCATTTTAGTGATGAGTCTGACTGAAGAAACTTTTGATATCAAAAGCTGCATGAAGTCATCAGTAGTGATAAATTCGAAAGACCAAAATTATGAAAACTTCCTGAAAGATGTTTCAGGTTCTTCTACCAATCAAAACAATATTAATGCTGAATGTATCATCTAATTAAGAGGTCAAAGAAAGCACTGCCCCTTAATGGCGAGTGACAAAACAGGGATTACAATAGTTCAATACAAGAGAAACACTAACAGCATTACTGATTCCTGTTTTACAACAACACATCATAGATTTATTATTTTATTTACCTCTCTTTCTTGGTTTATTTATTTTCATTCTGTATGAAAATATTTTATAAAATAAATTTTGGCTATCAGTTGTTAAAAAGCAACAATTGACCAAAGTGTTTCTCTTATTGCTTTACATTTCAGCTTGCTAATCATCAAATATGGATTCGTGGAGAATTTTAACTTTCTCTTTCAAGAAAAAACATTTGTCTTGTCATATAATTTTTATCAATAAGGAGAGAAGACGATAAACAGAAAACTAGAAGCAGTACGACAGCACATTTTACGAGACATTTCTCTACATGCTTGCTCTATGAGAATTGTAGAAGAAGTAAACTAAAAGATAACATTTATAAATCAGTTATAATTGCTTGTATAATGGGAAATAAGATTATTCTTATTCAACTAACGTCATCAAAAATGAAATCATTTTCTTTTTATACAGTTCTAAAATTTCTTAACAGTTTTGGGTATATTTTATTCCGGACACATATTGCGCTTAATACACAATTTCATAATAATTTAACAATGCAGCCAAATTCATAATGTTCATATAGCAAATCCTACAAATTTCATCTATTTTTTTCCTTACAGTTTCTTAAAAATTATTTTTATATTAATCATTACTATAAAATTTTTATATTAAAAATTATTTTATAAAAAATTATTAACTCGGATAACCTTTATCTCTTAGATAGGGAAAATCCCAAAGTTTTTCCCCAGTTCTACTCTCAAGTAACCTTGCTATTTTCCTGTGTTTCATCTGAAGCATCAAAAGAAAATTACATTAGACTGTTAATGGATTTAGATATTAGATACCAAAGAAAATAAATAAGTTATAAAATTTGTACTAAGAAAGAAAATGTTGCAGTTCCACAGTCACTATACACAAGCCGCCTCTAGTGTAACATAAAAAGGACCACAGACTTAATCATTGCAAGACTCATGGGGGAAATTCCCAAGATTCTAGTATCAGAAAAAATGATGAAGCTACCATTTAATGTGCAACATTTTCTATAAAAACATTCATCAAATTGGTAGGTGCATACATACTTGTATAACACAGGACATAAACAAAATTAAATATAGCAATACTACACATTTACAAAATGTCAGATTTTCAATGTGAAATTTAAAAGATGAAAGGAAATGCTAAACACACACGATTTCATTGAATTTAAGAAAGCTACAAAATATGCACATTGCTGAAAATTTTAACCATTTCAGTATCTGCACAATCTTCGCTGAATATTTTAAAATATTCCACAATTTTTCCAGTAATTGGTGAAACAAATTTTGTGTTCAAGTTTCCTCAATAGAAATGACAATAATGCACTATAAAGAAATTGGGAATTTTTCTGTTATCTGGGCAAAAGTTATTACCACCCATAAATATTGATACACTTTTCCATTAATATGGCAGTTACCAAATTGTGAAAAGGTACACCAATTACAGCAACTAGAGATACAAAGTTGACAGAAAGCACAAGTTTCATGGCACAAAATGGATGCATTCAATAAATATGACACCATTTGGGCTGCTGTCTAGCTAACAGAAAATTAGCAAGAATTTTGAAACCATAAAAGAAACTTTGTGCCAACTTTATTCTTAAAATTCTGTCTGCTTTGTCAAATATCACCCTTCAAGCACAGTATCTACATCAATTCATAAATATTTAAAGTAATAAATAACTAACAGTAATAGGTAACTAATACAGTAAAGGCGAAGAGGAAAATTCTTTAAAATAGAATTATCAATCGTTAAAAAAATTAACTTTCATTATAAAAATATCAGTTTCATATTAGTTTATTATAAAATATTTTATTCACCTTGTAATGATAAGATTGAAACACTCAATTTTTAAAAAAAAATTTAGTGCAAATAAATAGAACAATCACATATATAACAACCCTAAAGAATACTGTAACTGTAGTTTGTTCACGGGTCGATCCAGGCGAAAATTCGGGCCGTCTTGCGGCTCCTTCACAAAATTCCTCTTCAAAAAAACGGCCCAGTAAACTTTCAGTCTACGGTGCCCACTTGCTTCTTGCCAATTTCTCTTGGCGCAATTTGATTTGTTGGCACCAAACACTGTTTGGGATGCACAGTGCGCTTTTCATTTCTGTACTGCGCATGCTTCATTTGAAAAGGAGCGATTGAGAAAGCAATGCCTTCGACATTTCAAACACGTACCGGGCAATTTTTTTTAACTTAAAAAAACATCAGCGGCTTCGCTTTCTGCAATGCAGGACACTAGTAGCTTCGCTTATTTATTGAGAAACGGAAACACAAAATAACATACACAATTCTGAACCTAAAAGTGACTGAAAATGTTCAAAAATGAGAAAAGTGTGGTTAAATCTTCACATACCTATTTTAATTGCCGAATTGCTGTTTACACTTAGGACACTATTATCTGCTTGCTATCAATCCCTGATCCACATACTTCGAAAGGGAACCAATGCCATAATCAACAACAGCTGTACGAAGTGCACATAATGAAATGATAAAATAAGCCGAAAATAAAACCAACAAAACAAATTCGACTGAATTGACCAATCAAATCAAACGGAACAAACCAATCTAAACGAATCATAATATTGCGCCATGCGCAAAACACCGATAAACAGATCAATTTCCGCGCATGCGCACATCTCTCTCATTAAAATCATCATTGCGCACCCAAAACAAATATCCTCTCCTCTCCATTCTTGGCGGCACAGAGTTGGCGATCCTAAGAGGAACGAAGTAAGTGGGCAGCGTAGACTGAAAGTTAACCAAAAAAATTTTCACAAAAATAATTTTTTTTCCACAAAAGGATTTTTTCCCCCACAAAAATAGGCCCCTCAAAAAACTCGATCGACCTCTGTAGTCTATCATTATATAAATTCTAGATGAAACCAATATTTTATTTTCATATCAAAATAGATTACTTTTAATACAATCTTAAAGCCACTGGCCCTAATAAAGAGTAGTTATTCAAATTTAAATATCTTACACATTAAAATTTTGTGAATACTTTTTCTAAACAATAATAAACATACCACAGTTAAAGAAAAAACTGTATACATCTTTCAGTTTCAATTAATACATTACTGACAGAATAATTAAAGGAGAATAACAACTACGTTGAAATGTAAAGCATTTAGAACAAAAAAGTAGATGATGCATTGTTTCAGGTATATGCTGACTGCTTAATCTCCAATTGTCCTGCAACAAAAAAGTTATCAGGCTTCAAAAGAAACAGATTAAAAATAAGAAGATATTATGAAAACTGGAATGAAAAAGAAAAAAAATGAATCAGAAGTAATGGAACTTATTAAAATATATATATATAAGTTTTTAAATGAAGATGGAACAAGTGCGTCTAACCCATGGTCTGCAAAATATCAATGCACGATTGGTTTTTATAATTTTTAGCTACATCAAGTGGAGTTTCTTCATCTTTATTTTTAGCATTCACACTGGCACCTCTTTCTAGTAACGCTCTGATAACTTGTACATTACCTTTAGATGCTGCAACATGAAGTGGGGTCCATCCTTTATTATCTGCAGCATTCACACTGGCACCTCTTTCTAATAACAACCGAGTCAAATCTGAATTGTTCGAAGATATTGCAATATGAAGTGGAGTTTGACTGAACACATTTATAACATTCACACCACAACCTTTTCTTAGTAACATTTCAATTATATCTAAATGGTTATGACCATCACATGCCCAGTGGAGTATGGTATCACAATTGTCATATCTGGCATTCAGATCAGCTCCACTCTCTAAAATCAATTTAACAATATTTGTGTTACCTAACTTTATTGCATAACACAAAGCAGTTGTATTAACTTCATTTCTGGCATCCACATCAGCTCCTTTCGCCAAAAACAATTCGACAATATCAGAAAAACCCAGTCCTATTGCATAACACAAAGGGGTAATTCCATAGTTATCTTTAACATTCTTCAGTTCAGTTGCACTTTCTGAAAACAATTTAATAAGACCATAGCTTTTTGTTCGCATTGCACAACAGAGTGGGGTTTCTCCTCTCTCATCTTCAATATTAACATCAGCATTTCCTTCTAGCAGTAACTTGATCTTCATAATATCCCTTTTAATCTCTTTACAATGCCAACGACTATAATATCCATCAATGTTACGATTATCAACTACACGATGCAGAAAACGACATAGAAGAGCATGAAGAGGGGTAAAACCACATTGTTTATCCTTAGCATTCACATTAGCGCCTCTTTCCAGTAGTAGTTTAGAAAACCTTATAGATCTTGTGATTACTGCATCATGAAGCGGGGTTTTACCTTTATTATCTACTGCATTTAGATGAGCACCTTGGTCTATTAAAAATGCAACAATTTCCAAGCTTCCTCCGCGCATTGCAAAATGAAGAGGAGTGCTGCCACCTTTATCTGTAGCATGCAAATCTGCACCTTTTCCTAATAAAACTTCTACAGTAGCTATAGCTAAATTACTGCCCTCGACTGTAGAGACTGCCGCATGAAGTGCAGTTTGGTCATAGTCGTTCCTAGCATGTAGGTTAGCACCATTGCTTACCAAAAATTCTACAATTTCTGATCTTCCTGAAGACGCTGCGAAATGAAGTGGGGTAATACTGCCTTTCCCAATCGTAACATTTATATCAGCAACGCCTACCAAAAATTCTACATTTTCTAATGTTCCTGACAATGCTGCCGTGTGAAGTGGGGTTAAGCCATTACTGTCCCTCACATTTATATCATCAGCAATGCCTACCAAATATTTTACAATTTCCAAACTTCCCGAGTGCGCTGCCATATGAAGCGGGGTTTTGCCATCTTCATTTATAGCATTTTTATTGGCACCAATGCCTACTAAAAATTCAACAACAGCTAAATTGCTTGATTTTGCCGCATAATGCAGTGCTGTACGTTCTCCAAAATCGGTAGCATTTAAATCAGCACCCTCGTTCATTAAAAATTTCACTACATCTAAATTACTTGAGCGTGTAGCCAAACATAACGCCGTCTGGTACAATGCATTTATTAAATTGACGTCAACACCTTTACTCAATAATTCTTGAATTATAGACAAATGACCTAACTCTGCTGCTAAGTGTAAGGCAGTATTTGCAGATTCATGAGATGAAGGAGTATTGACATCAATATTTGCAAGACAAGACATTAGCTTCTTCACCATTAAAAGGTTATTCTTCATCACTGCCAAATGAAGCGCACTATATCCTTCATGATTGAGTGCATTTACTGAAGTATCAGACATCGAACGCAGTACGGCGTTTATGTAGTTTTCACTTCCCGAATCATTTGGATCAGAATTATCTAGCACAAACTGGTGAAGTAAGTTATTCCCTTTGGAAAGCTCTACATTAAAAGCTAATGTTTTTAAACGTTTGGGCTTGGGCGATCCATTACTCGAATCGGAATAAAATTCATTACCCAAAACGGAATCCAACTCACTACTCGAATCAGAATCCAAATCATTACTCGAATCGGAATACATACGATACAGCTTTCAATGGAACACTGCAGAGCGTCTCAATAACCAAATATTTATGATGCACCTTTACCTCCTTGAAAAGAGTTTCGAATCGTGCTCAGCTCAGTTTCTTTTAGCTTTGGTAAGTAAATACCGCATTGAAATCAAAACAGGTAGCATATGGTGATTGAGAGGATTTTGTAATTCATATGATGAATAGAATCGGTCATTACGAAAATAAATCCTTTAATATTTAACAACCAACACAACACACACGCTTCTGCTAGTGCGCAGTTATTTCTCACATACTTGATTGATTGATTGATTGAAATGTGAAGAGATGGGATTTTTAGCAACAAAGGCCGTTATCCCCTA
>BGPR01042633.1:0-13198 GCA_013235015.1 Araneus ventricosus
AACACCATTGAAAATTGAAAGGACAGAAAATGAATCAACAAGTAAGAGGTTAGGTCTGAGTTTTCAAAGTACTTGCCCCGTGTATAAAAAAAAATTGTTCACTGCGGAAATTCGCGGAGGAAAAAGTAACTCTTTCTCTCCCTTATCTTAGACTCATGAGTACCTTGGCTGGTACTTGAGCCAATTGAACGAGAAAGATGCTCTTTTAATTTAATTTTCTTTTTTCCCCTTTAATTCCAAACAAAGGTACCTGCTTGGCTGTTTATGGGTTTGGTTTCCTCTGGTTTAGTTGTGTCGACAGAAACACATCTTGGCTGATTGATTATTTGCTTTCTCTTATAGCTAGACTTTTGAAATAGAAGATATTCACTTGGAAGCGTGTTATCGAGGGAAGTGGGGGCGGAGGAAGTGTGTATGTGGAGCTCTGGATTTTTTATATCGTCAAAGTAGAATCGCTCTGCATCAACATTCACTTAACTTTCTGTTAGTTAAACTAGTAGTAAATGTCATATCTCCTATATTTAACTTGTTTGAAAAAGTACCCCTCATGGTCTGGTTTTCAGTAGATTTAGCCTACGAAAAATATATTTAATAATATATTATCTTGATAAAGATTATCTTGGCAGCTCTCCCTGCTCTCTTGTGCCCACGAACTCCATCATGTTTCCCCAGTGGGCAAAACTATGAAATGAAATAAAAAATTCTTCAAGAAAAAATATATTTTAAAATGTGTATAAAATCCAACTGCAGGGATTGAAAATATAGTTTGAGGTACATGCATTATTACTTTCATGCTAATAGATGAAATAAAATACCTTTTGTTAAAAAATAGAAATGGAAGAAAATGTGATTAAACGATTTGGTGAAATAATAAAATTATTTAAACAATACAAACGGCAATTTAGTTGCAAAACCATAAAAAAGATAAAAATTGTTTTGAGACTGTGAAAAATTCTTACGTCGATTAATCTTCTCGAAGGATTCCTTTATTTAAAAATGGTCCAAAACTCATTTTGTCCTTTGTAGAAGTAGAATAAAGTCTCGATCTATTTTTAATTATTTAAAAATCTGTTAAAATTTCAAATATATCGTCTTAAATTTCAGATGTTCTCACTCCAAAGTGTATTTTAAAAGCAAAATTTGTATTCTGTTTCCAAACGGTATGCCCTGCAGATATTCCATTCTTTACTGTTATTAAAGGAGTGAGAAGAGACATAAGTATATACATTTTTAAGATTAGTAAAATTAAAGGTAACATCGACGATAAATGAGATAATATAAGAATCTTAATGTGAGTGAAATTTCACTACTTTGAACCAAGAAATTCTTCCACATTGATTTGTAGCTCTTTCACTAGAGTGTCTGAAACACCCCTTGAGTTAAAAAAATAAAATACGGCGATCACCTCATTTGTTCCTTTATTAAATTTCTATCCCTATTCCTTAAGAGCGATTGGACCGTGGACTGAATGTTTATACATGGCAGGTATGTTCATTAGAGTAGATCCCAGCCTGAGAATGTGGATCAAACTCATTTCCTTTACAAACTCCCCACCCCTGACTCAGCTACAAAGTTCACTTTGCACCAGACAAGAATGAACATTTTGGTTTTCATGTGGAGTGAATACTACCTCTTGTCTCTAAAAAGAGAACATGGTACTAGTATTCTGAGGTCGCATCGCCCTGAGCTCATTAGAAATCAAATGGCTAAAACTATTTTGTAAACTTGATTCATAAAGCACAGGATGATCATATAAATTAGAGAAATGAAAATTAATGAATCGATAAGCAAAATTCTTCATACAGAATACGATGTTCTGTCGGTCAGAATTCTGTAAAAACAAACTATACTACCAGAAATATAGTCTGCTAAAAGCATCACCATGCCCTGAAATTATGTGAAATCTCTGACCTACCTTCAGTTAAAATTAAAGAAAGGCCTGTGTTAACATTTCCTCTTGGAGTGTATCCACCAAAGTCTGGTCTATGAATAATGCAGTGGAAAGCCCTAAAAAAGCGTTGTTGCTGGAAAGGGGATGGGGAAAGGCCAAAACAGCTTTGGCACGCTTAACTTCCTGTCACTAAAACCACCAATTTCTCGTGGTAAGAAGTTCAATATTATCTGCAATAAAAGTATGATTGAGTGTTACCCTGCAACATCTACTTGATTAACCTTTGGTGTATGACAGACCTGCTCGAGCGACCGGATTTGCTCTGAGGAAAGCGAACGACCCTGCCATGGATCTGATCTGATTGAGACTAGAATGATTAGGAAGCAGAAGAAGAACTACCATGTGGGGACCTATGAAATGAAATTTCCCCAATTGTACCCGAGGGTGCGATGAGAGAGAATTCTGTCTCCAAGAGTTAAAATGACAAAATCATGGTATTATGTATAGGTGACTGCCAATTTTAAATACATCGTTAGTTTAGACAACCACCACAAAACAGCCCTTGCTTGAGTCATAATTTAGATTATGAGAATCCTTAGAAATCTTTAATTAATTTTCAGGCTTGATCCTGCTTCAATAGGAACTGTCGACTAAAATTGCAAAATGAAGTACGTAGATTTGGAATGCAAGAAATATCGACCATTTAAAACTGTAAATTCCAGCAATTTAAATGACACAAAATAGAAATTTCCAATTGAGAGAGAGAGAATTAAACTGCATCGTTATTAATTTTCACCTCTGAAAAATTCTTGATTTCATATTGATTTTGCCTCTTTCAGGAAATAAAACAAACAATTGAATTAAGTCTTTTTAACCGATTAATGAAATGGACAATAAATCTGCAATTAAGGTAAGAAGGCCATATACCAAATTCCCCATTTATATAATAATAATGTTAAGAAGTTATTAGATTACAGACCGATAAACAATCAACCTTGGACGGATTTGGTCCCAACTTGATACGACCTAAATTCATGATAATAAAACGAAAATAAATTTTATCAATCAACTGGTCTGTGTCTTGTTATAGTGGTGTTCATATGACCGCGGACAGACAGACTTCCCGCTGACGGAACTTATCCAAAATTCTGATGAAAACCTACCAATTATGTGTAAAAGATCACATGCCAAATTTCATCCCCGTAGCTCTAATCGTTTTCGTGAGTTATTTATATAGACATGACAAATAAAATTGTATTTTCCGACTCAGTGAGGTCTTAACGGAGATTTGTCAAAATCTGAGTTCGTGAATTTCTTGATTACAATATTTTCTTGTATACTTCTGCATAATGAAAGAAAGCAAAGTCTTAAAATGATCTCTAGCCTTTAACTGCTACTTCAAGAAGAGATATCTGAAGCACCATTCTCAGATCAGAATGTATATTAACACATTGAAGAATATTATTGCTGCTTTGTGAGATGTAGAGTCAAGATTCAAAGATCTCCAGTGATGGATGGTAGGATTTCCAGTTGTATTTCCACATATTTCAAAGAATAATGATGCGGGAAGAGGCAAAAAGACTTCCGCCATTTTGAATATTACATTGATAAATTGAATGATCTAATACTAGAACATTGGTCTCATGGGCACACAAATGGATGTATCAGGAGATTACAGACTGAAAGTATTTACAGTAAAATACTGGGCAAAAGTAGATTATAAGAATTTGTTTTCCTGTCACTGTACAAAATCATACCAGGTACCAGCTAGCCAACCAGTTCTCCATAGTTCATCATAGTACAATTTGGTTTTTTTCACCGGAAACTAAATGTGGATACTTCCTGAAATCAGCCTGCACGAAAAAACTACTGATGTATTAATTGTTAATCTTGGTGGTTATAAATGTAGTTTGTTTGTGTATTAGAATTCTGCTGTCATTTAAACCAGTATGGATAATATTTCTTAATCTTATTATTTATAGTTCAATATTCTTTCTTTCGATTCTATATCATTCTTTAAATTATAGCTGGTTTATTTGTATCATTCCTTAAATGTATAATGCTGAGTCCTTCAAGTTGTGTTAAACTCATGTGTTAAGTGAGTTGCTTCTTGCTGAGACAAATTCAACATATTGTTAAATCGTATTTTTCAATCTGTTTCATTCTTCTGTGCCAATATATGTATTTCAGCATAGCAAGAAGAATCAAAGCCTTTCTTTAATGGCCAATATATTTATTGGACGTCTTCCACAGTAACATGCAAACAAACACATACGCTTGCGACTGCAAACGTATATCACTGACTACACGAATTCGATCTTCAATCATCATCATTATCTTTTTCAGGGCAACGTTAGCAAAAAAGACAAATATATCGTTGCCACACTTATTTTTTTTATAAACTTTAGAAAAGAATCAATGCCAAATGATTTTATTAATTCACTTTTTTTCACAAACGATATTTTTTAGAATTAATTTCTTTTATGACCAAACGATTTTTAATCTATTTAATTTCTTTCTTAAACATTTAATATTCTCACAAATATATATTTATTCCCTTACTTTAAAATATTACAGGATTATCGATGATTTCTAGAATCGACTTGTAACGGAAATATGATCGCTTGGGGATTCTTATCTATTCAACGGAAAAGAATGTCGATGAAAGGCAGAATCTTTAACTCTGGCCTTTATATTTCCCGGTTTTTTTTCCTGCTGCTCATTAGATCGAATGTATTCTCTCCTTACAGGCTGCACTCATCGACTCGAAAAGTTCTACATACAAATGGCTATCTGCCTTTTCCGGAAAGAACGTAGACGCCCACGGAGAAAGAGAGAACGGTTTCACCAGGAAGAAGAAAGTAGCTTCCTAGAAATGGTGACCGCATAAAATGGAAGATAGGTCTTTCATTATTTAGGATTTTATTACCGAGTATAATAAGTTGTTTTACTTCGAATATGTGCGTCTACATAAATTTAAAAAAAAACTAAAATTGCGATGCATTTACCATGGTGAAACTGTATTAGAAAAAGAAAATATACTGCAGTTTGAGTTAAAATGTCGTTTTCAATTATTTGCTCTTAATCTTAATATAAATAAAAGTCATTGTAGTATGTGGATATGTTCACATCTCCTCCTAAACTAATGGACGGTTTTCAAACCAAATTAATTATTATTTAAGACAAGAAGAAGACACTTATGAACTTTTCGAAGTCCAAAAGTTAATTAAACAGTCAGTTAAAATAACTGAAACCGTTTTTTCCGCTGTAACTTCGAGCACACTCGTCCTGACAAAAAAATATTTTTATACCATCTTTAAAGTTCAAATTTTTACCTTTTCAATGATAACAATTTATTTCTGGGACATTCCTTCTGATTGTTATTAATTTTTAAAAGTTCCAAATTTTAAATGCGTGCAGACGATTTTGAAATAACGAAGATTTATAGCTACTCCGCTGCTGCTCGGTTTAGACTTGAACTAATTCACCTTATTTCTGAAATAAAATTTGCTTATTTTTATAAATATCCATACAATATAATAAATGCGAAAGTGTCTGTTTGTTTGTTACGCATTCACGGCAAAACTACCAAACCGATTTGGATGAAAATTAAGAGTTGTGAAGCTGGAACCTGTGAACGGCCATTGGGTAGGTGATCCTGTTGTCCATTTATTTTGCTACAGATAACAATTAAATACTATCAAAGCGATTTGCGAGACATTACTTTTATTTTTCAATTAACTGCTACGTGATCCTATAGAATTGCGTAAAACAAATGAAACAGCGTGATCCTTCAGAAAAGTGCAAAGTATGTGGAATAACTTATTTTAAAGTCATGCATCACGTGATCTTGCTGGAGAAAGAGAAATAATCTCAATAACTGAAAAATAAACGCCGACAGAAATCTAATGGTAGATATAGAGGTTCCAAGAGTTTTTAGATTGTAAAATTAAAAACTAAAGTTAAGTATACAAGGAAAATATTTCCGTTCAATATTTACTTAAAATAAGAGCCACTTAGTGGAAAAGGTTGCCAAAATTATTCTTTTTTTATCGCTATTTTCATCGACATCCAAAATTTTTTTAAGTTAAATTTGTAACAAACGATTTAGCCAATTGCAATAGTTCCGATTGGAATTTTAATGTTTAAGAGCTAAGCTTTAAATCGATTTAAATAGAAGGGATTACACAACCCAATGGAACACGAATTCAACGTTTGGTTTGCATTAAAGAAAGCAACTAATTCGAGCTTTATGCTTGGATACAGCCGCTAGGATTTGGCGATTGTTTTAACTGAAGGTTACCGGAAAACGGTTCATGAATCCAAGATCGAATCGATCGAACAAACCATCAACGCTTGAACGTATATGATATAATAATAGAGTTTTAGAAGAATACAAAGGTATATTTTGTTCTATGTATTCTTTTAAATAGTAGAAGTAGACATATATATACGTAGATGATATATTCCAAAGAGCAGATGATACCATTGAGCGATAATTTTATAAAAATAGAGAATTAAATTAGTCGTCCAATTATGGCTATCAACCGTCAGAACTTTGATTTTCTATATATAACGAAACATTTCATATCTTCGTAATTTTAAAAAAGTAAGTAACTTTAAATTTCGCGCACGTAGCGTCGTGGTAACAGCTATGAAATAATATCTGTTTTAATAATGTTTAATTAATTAATTAATTTATCACTAATTCATTTTAATTAATTTATTAATAACCAATATTTTTTTAAGAAAGAAAAGTTTTTAAAAAGCCTTTTGACTGATGGCTGGGTGCTTACATTGTTATACTCAAATAGTAACTAATTTCATAATATACATTATATCCAGTTACCTACGAAAATAGCACTATGTTTGCGTCTCATACAAAAAAATAGTGTCAGACTCATACCACATACAATACAATACTTTTCAGACCAATAATGGTCAAACTTTCCTTCTAGGTACTTTTAATAAAATTAAGAATTTGTAGCTGACATTATAGTAATTTAGTTTGTATATATGAGATCGATTTCCAGCTAAAGCTGCTCCTCTCAACTACAAATCTCAATCTGTCACTGAATACTTTTCTCTCAATTTCAATTAGAACTGCTTCGTTATCATAAAAAATCATTCACGTCCGATAGGAACTAGACAAATGTTTTCAGCCAATAGCAGTACTGCTTTTATCACGATTAAGCCTCTGCTCACTCGCTGCCTCCTGCTCGCATTGACATATACACACGTAACGTTCGGGCCAATATGACCTAAACACTAAATTCTAACTATAGAGCCTATAATCTCTATGCTTACAGAACAATATTATGTTTAGAGGTAAACAAGATATGTTTTTAATGAACAAACTTGATTTTATTTGAAAAATAATGCTATGAAGTTGCAAAAATAGCGTATGTGTAAAGTAAAAAAAATGAATTATAGTATATTTTTTAATCTATCTCCTTTATTTATAATTCAGACAATAATATAAAACATGTTGCTTACAGATATGTTTTTTTTACGATTCTTGAAAACAACATATTTAATTTAGTATCATTACTTGATTGACGTAACCTGCATCAACATTTATTAAATGTAAAATAATAGTGGACGTTAATGATAAACCATTCTGAATTATATGATTCTTTTTGCATTTCTCTTCGTATACTACAAAGAGAAAGTATTGAATCGTCAAAAGATTCGAACCCTTCGAGAATTCCACGTTTTAGAACTCCTTATCCGAAATACACAATTTTGGAATATGACTGGTTCGTGTGTCTGTTCAGAACAACTCGAAAACTATCAGCGCTACGGGGATGAAATTTATATGTGATTTCTGCAATACAATTTGTAGGTCTTTCTCAATTTTGGACAAAATCCGTCCACGGAAGTCTTTCTGTCTGTCTCTCCGCGGTCATGAACACTATACCTTTAGAAATTTGAATAGCTAGATGATAAAAATTTGTACACAGTTTTATCATCAAGAATGTAGGTCCGTATCAAATGGCATGCAATCTGTCAAAGGGGTTTGTCGGTCTGTATAATTTACTTTTGAAGAGAATTTATCTCCAAGCGCATGCCTACTTTGAAGTAATCTTCATACCGCTAAAGGAACGGAATTTCATTACGGAGTAGCGGATTACGTCAGTTTGTCCTTTGTAGAAACCGTTACGCATCTCTTTGAATTGATTTCTTTACCTAGATATATTTTTCTTCAATCACTGCATTGAAAAACCTCCTTCTTCATAGTCATTGACTTGCAACAGGGTTCGAATTCTTTTTAGCCACGCGAAGCGAAACGGCATTACTTGTATATACGAGAAAGCTTTAGGGAGAACACCGCTAGTTTATTATATTGCGTGAATTTTATTTCTAAGGAGATCATGTTTTTCCTGAATATATGAAGCAATTGGATGAATAGTTTAGTTCTATAAAACCTTTTCGGTAGATTTAATTTAATTCCATTTTCTATCTATTGATGTCCAGAGAATAATTGCATTATAAACAAAACTATCCAGCATATTATAAAAGATTGCATAAGGCCAACGATTTGTTTTCCTTCAATTGTGTGCCAATAGCTAATTTCTGAAATCTTAGAAATAGAATGAACTTCCAACTGTGAAAATGCTTTAAATGACGTATATAATTTCATTTTTTATTGGTTGGGTCAATTAATGCAATGGTTTAAAAATTACGAAACCTAAATTTTTATACAGTCCCCCGATGCTATTAGTTCTATGCAGTAAAATATTCATGACTCGTTGATATTTTAAACAAAACCAGCGGGAGTGGTCTCCCCTAAACTTTCTCGTATACTTCCCCAAAAAAGTGCTGTTTCCCCTCCCCCCACTTGGATAAAAAAATTCGAACCTAATGTGACCCAGAATCCAATGACTATCAGAAGGCTTTTCATTGTAGGTTATAGTGATTGTAAAATATTTAGGTAAAGAATCAAATTCAAACAGATGCGCACCGATTAAAACGCATCTATCACACACTTCCACTCTTGCCGGCTCAAGGACAAAGTGACGTAATCCTTTCGCGTCCACAGAGATTGCTGCTAGTACGCATGCGTATGGAGAATCGGAATAGGAAAACTAATTATGCTATTTGAAAGACTTTTTTTAACCGATTGACACAAAAATTGGACACAAATCTACAATTAAAGTAAGAAGGCCACATATCAAATTTCATTATTCTGAGTAATTTTGTAAGACGTTATTCGATTAAAAATATGCGATTATACAGATCGACAGACAATCAGCCGTTGGACGGATTTGGTCCAAAATTTGATGCGGACCTAGATTCAAGATGATAAAATTGTGTACCAAATTTTATCCATCTAGCTATTTAAGTTTTTGAGTTATCGTGTTCAATGAACGCGGACAGGCAGACAGACAGACTTCCCGTAGACAGGTTGTCTTACATCATTCAAAACATTTTTCCAACTGTAAGTCTATGCCTATGGCAAAGTTTTTGAAATTAACTACTTGGCAACTATTAGAGTAAGTTCACGCATAACATTATTAAATAAATTTTCGTATTATATTATCCCTTTACACACATTTTGTTCAGCAGAGAATAACTAGATAAAATAAAAACAATTAATAACTACCAGTTTCCTGGACCAGATATTTGTAGATAGGTAATTGTTTTATAATTAATTACATCCGGTTCTCGGTTTGTAACAAAGGAAAGGGAGAAAATGAGGTTTTAAATTGGTTACGGAGTCATCGGTCTCCGTGAAAAAATATGAATTATTTTTGTGATATTTTCGTAAAAAATATTTCATTTTATTATTTTCATGCATTTTATTTAACTTGAAATGATTCATGTAAACATGGGATTTTGTAATCAGTTTTTACAAAATACTTGACGTGACAGAATTCCGAAGTTTTGCTCATTTGTGTGTTCCTGATGGCAATATATAACTTTCAGAATTTCAGTACTTAATTATCATTTCATTGGTTAATTTTATCAATGAATTTAGACCAAAAAGAATTTTAAAAATAGTGTGTTAAAAAGAGCTTAAAAGAACTGTACTGTTATTCTAATGTAAATTTGTTTTCCATTCAATCTCACTTGAGCATTTTATCTGGTGTATCATTTTGCTTTACTTAATTCACTGACAGGGTTCCCTGTAGTGGTTGCCTTTACGTTGGCGACCTCACATTCGATTGCAAAAATGACTTGTTCCTGCATGTCTGACCTAACCTTAAAGTTTGTCGACTTTAGCGAGAAAATGAAAGTTCTCGAAATTACTAGAATTATCATCCTATTTGTATTAGGAACAATGTTAAAGAGAATGTACTACAGTCGTAAAGTTTAAAAAAAGTCTTCGCAGTCAAATGAACAGAAGAGAAACCGTTGAATTTATCAACCAAATTTTACAATTAAAAGTATATACCTGTTAACCTTTCTTTCGGTGCATCTAATCAGTGAGATTAAGTACCCATATTTATTTTTGCCTAAGTACGGGTTTTACCGAGAAAGATTTCGGACCTCTAGTGAATTTGTGGCTCCCTACCACTAACACTACGGTATTGTGGTTTTTTCTTTAGTGCTCTTTTGATGTATGTGAGGGGCACGTTAATCTGGTAAATGGGTCGAGCCCGATTACGTTTTTTTTATTTCCCAAATTTTGCTCAGTAATTCTTTTCATGTACCTGCAAAAGTTTGTATACCTGTGTCCCAGCCCTTAGTTCAATGATGTTGATCGTTATTTCCAATATAATGTTTCAAAAAAGTCGAATTATTTCAATGTCCCAACGACACCAGTTGTCATTACTAAGAAACCTTGCGGTAAAACAAGCGTCAACTCCCTCCTGGATTACTGAACATTTTGATAGTTGAAATTGCAAGGAAATCCAAAAAAGAATTATTTGAAAACCCAAATATAGCTTTGTATGACAGAGTATTTCAGTTTGATAAGCTTTTCCTTAAGCCTAAGCAAAAATTAAGTTTTTAATCTCACAGATGAGTTGCGCCTGAATGTGATAACATTTGTATTGCGCCCGACTGAAAGTTAAGAAAGGTATTTTTATTGCCTCAAACGAACAGGAAATTTCATATCTTCCACCAGAATTTATAGTCTATTTTTCAGGCTTCAGAAATAGCTGTAAATGACACTGACTGATGGCAGACACTTTAGATGCACCAAATTCAAGAGTGGAGGTGTTCACAGATGGATGGTGAACATGGCTCAAAAGCCAGCGTGACATTTCCATACAACTTGAATGAATAATGTGCAAGAGTAATGGAAGGTTTTCGTCGGCATTCTTCAGACACCAGATGATAAATTGGTTGTTTTAAACATTCTTTAATCCATTTGAGTGAGAATTTTGCTATCCTATGAAATGATTTCTGAAAATATGTCATTCCATATGATGATCCACTTTTTATCACTTTTGAATCTTTGATAATCAAATGCTTAAAAAATATTATTCAGATTATTTTGATATTCTTTTATAAAATTTTCCAAATTTGTTATTTAAGTAATAAGAAAGTCATATAATAAGCAAATAACTGAAGACCTATTGACTGGTTTCTCCTTTAGTTTTGAAGCTAAACCATTGTTATGTATTTTGACTTATAACTTTTATTTAATTGGTGTTGGGAATTGATTCAATAATCTTGACTTCAATTAAAGAAAAAAAACTTATAACCAGACAAACACAATTAGTTTCATCAAAAATATATGTAATGGACATGAAGTGCAAGAGTTCTAAAAAGAACTAACTACAAAATATTTTTTTAAAAAATAATCTCAATTGCTCTACGTACATGTTACCCGTCACAAAACATTTATTATTTCTAAAATAAGCGTAATAACTATCATTAAGATAGTTATTAAATTCTGATGACAGAATCAGAGACAGAATAAAATGAAGCAGATAACAGAAATGGCTAAAATTTTAAGAATAATAAAAGATTCAGTATTTGGGAGAAAATAAAAAATAGTTCTGTTAAGTTTTGTCGTGTTTATCACTTTGTACGAAATCAAGATGGATACTCTTTTTTATGTTAATCATTTAGGATTTGTAGAAAGAATTGATATTCCATCAAAATTTCATCGCATTTTTTAGATATAATTTATATTATGTTACTCTAAAAGTATACAAAGTGACTTTTTTAAATATTATATTTTATGATAGGCCCAATTAAGTTCAATATTCTGAAGTATCAGACTACAGTTTCCCATACAAGCTGGCTTCATCAATTTAGTTTTAAGATATTGTAAAGTAGAAAAGAACATTGAATTTGCATATACAGGGCAAGATATTGAAAAGTAGAAAAGAACATTGAATTTGCATCTAAAGGGCAAGATATTGTAAAAAAGAAAAGAACATTGAATTTTCATCTAAAGGGCAAGTTACTGTAAAGTAGAAAAGAACACTGAATTTGCATCTAAAGGGCAGGATATTGTAAAGTAGAAAAGGACATTGAATTTGCATGTAAAGGGCTTTTTGAATTTTTTAAAAAGTCTTTTTTTCTCATGAATTTTTAAAAAGTGCTAGAGATAAAATCAAGAATTTTACATTAAATTCTATTTTATATAACTTTGCTTGCCCTCAAAGCACTCAAACAAATATTCAAGATAAAATTCCTTCATCATAAAAAAGGGGGGGAAACAAATAAATTTCGAACTTCATCACCAAACATCATCGCTTGATAATGTTATCATGTCAGAAACATTATTTCTTTATATAGTATTTTCATTTCTTTTTATAATGTTATACCAAAATAAAAGAAAATGCGAGATACTTCCATTAAATACGAAACAAAAGTTCACAAGCAAGTCTCGAAAATTAATAATTTTTGGAATATAAATTAACTTATTTTTGGAATTAAAGGATATACTCTGAGAGCCAACTCCACAATTACTTTTAATTTCAACAGCGAATGAAGGGGAAAGATCTATTTAATGAACTGTTATACAATAAATTTAAAAAATGTAATGAAATTGAAGAAACATTCTCACGGGAAAAAACTGGCATCTCTAAAAACCTAGTGTCTTGAAATTTGAATATAATATAATATAAAAATAGATTTTGGACGATAATATTCAGGGCTTGGATTATTAAATAAGCAAAGTCGATAACTGCCTTTTTTTTCGCAACTTTAGGGGACCCCGAGGGTTCGAGAATTTTTATTTATTTTTGAGGTAGTTTCACAATAATTTAATTTTTTGTTTTCATTTAATTTGAAAAAGCCGTGCACTCGAACTTATTCAAATATCGTTTAAATTTTGTCGTTAAATTCTAACAACATTCCTAATTATTTACATTTTGAAAGTTTTACATTATGTTGTTTTAT
>BGPR01042634.1:0-13198 GCA_013235015.1 Araneus ventricosus
ATAATAATAATAATAATAATAATAATAATAATAATAATAATAATAATAATAATAATAATAATAATAATAAATAAATAATAAATAAATAAATAAATAAATAAATAAATAAAAAATAAAGATAAAAATATAAAAACATGGTGGAAAAGATATTTGTAATTTTTATTTGTCAATTTATTTTATTTGTCACCTATATAAAAATCTAAATAATTTCTGAAATATTAAAGGTAAAATTTCGACATCGTGGCCTAATGATTTGAAGAGTAAGAGCGTCGAAATAAGTTAGTAAAATAAAAATTTGTTATTTTGGCATATTTTTGGTTACTGCGTCCCCTTAAGGACAAATTAGAAAGCTACGCTTTCTACTTAGACTAAACTTGTAATTAAAGTCTGCCAGCATTTATGGGAAACGCTTTTAAAAATAATATCATAAATTCTGTCCACAGGTAACTTCAAGATAATAAGGTTAAAAAAGTTATAGGATATCAGAAATGACGTTGGTTCAATTTTTTTTAATGAATGAAGGATTAAAAAAGCTACCCTTACTTTTTTCGACCATTTCTTACACTCTTTCCACTTAAAAAATTAAATTCACTGAACTTAGAACCATTACCTTAATGAAGTTTCATATTTCTTCCAAATATGATGAAGTCATTTTTTATAAAGAAATTTCTCAAAATTTTTTGAAAGAAAAAAAAAACTGATTTTTTAAACTAATTTCTTGGATAAAAACGCTTAGTTACACGAATTGCCTTTTAAGATATTTATCTTTAATCGGAAAATTTACAGTATTGATCGAAGCTCTTAGTTTTGGAGATAAGTGCTCCTTAAATGGCTTTTAATATTCTTTACATGCCTTAATTCAGACTCTTTATTTTCCTTTAACAGTAAATAAAGCTGAATAATGTTCTGAAGAATTAGAAGAAAAAACATCATTTATGGCCCTTTAAGTATTCAGAAAATCAATTCTGTTTCCATCATTAACTACTCCCACCCTGTAATCAATAAGTCAATACCTTCTTTTCTTAAAGTCCGGTGATTGCATTCATTATGATCGTCCCAAAAAATAAATGTCACCTTCTTCGAAGAGTATTTAAGACGGGTTATTCAAGGCTATAAATTCTCAAATGGTATTTCATCGGATCCTATCAGTTCAGACGGAATGAAATCGAAGAAAAGTAATTAGAAAAGGCCAGATCTTCAATGGATGGCGACGAAAAGCATATTAAAAAAAACCCATCAAAGCAAGCAGGTATTTGCTGATAAGGCTTTAATTGCCAGACTGAAGTTCGCTGCCTAAGCGTTACTTCTATCGCGATTGAGTTAAATTTGGCATAGATTTAAGTTAGGGCTGTATCTAAGAGTAGTAATCAAAGGATTTTAAAGAAACTATTCAACTGCATTTACTTTAATACCCGAATTGCAAGAAGCCAAACTTCTTTGCAAAAGGAACCGATTCATTCTGCGTGACTTAAATGGACATAGATGATTTAGATAGTGTAAACATCAATAGTTTATTTAGTTATATTAAGGTCCCGCTTTGAAGCAACTCGAGGGCTATTTTGGGTCGGAAATGGTAACTCTGAATTGCTGTCAGGTGACGAGGACGAATCCTTGGCTTAGTTATATATCTGATTTTTGCTGCTTTTTCCGTGTTTACTTGTTTGTTTCTTTTTCAATACTTGTCTTTTTTTTATATATATTTTTACTGTTCCTTGCTTGCCCGAGCAGTAAATTAAGCTATTTTCTCCCCACCGAGGTGGGTCGAACCATGTTTACACTCCCAGCTCTCTTGTATTTAAAATTACTTCCCCTGTTCGGGCAATGCCTGTATCATCTTATTGTGCCCAATAAATCCTGTCCTCCACATGCTGGTGGGGCGGCTCTCTTCCCGCTGGTCCTATACCGGCCTTACACTCTTTTAGGGTAGGCCGGGCCAGTGTGGGTATTTTTGCACCACACCAACAGGAGAACGTTTGACCCATAACGTCAACTTTAACGTGCACCAAAGCCCAACACCCGGCGGGTCTTTAGTGGAATAATCACTTATCACTAGACCACCTTGACCCCAAAATGTCTATTAGTAAACTGCCATGATTTCACTAACATCAGGTTACAATTTAGACACCTGGCCCGAGCTGGCCAATGACCTTTGTTAGGTTTATTCTATTTGGATCCAAAAGGGCCATAGTCCTTATGTTAGAGACAGAACGCCGCCCGATGTCCCCGTGCCTGATGCCATGACAGCAATTGAACCCGTTGGATGGACATGGGACAATATGTTGGAGACAGGCAGCTTGACTTATAACCCTGGCTATAAATGGAAGAACTGCCGGTGGAGGATAGGCTAAAACTTCCTGGCCATTGATTGGAATTTTAACGAATGATAGAGTGATACAATGACATCAGGAATGCCGAAAGAATACTTTAAAAAGATATTTTTTGGGACGAACACACTTTCAGAACATATTTACAGTTACAACATTTCCACTTTACAGAGAGGACGCTTGTCCTACTACATCTACATCACCAGCTACAGCTGCTTCTACTATTGCTACTTAACCCTTTGCGGTGCAAGACATTAAAGTTTTTGAAATATGATGAAGAAACATCATGAATGGGTTTAGTTTATTGTCTAGACATAGAATCTGCATTTTTTTTCAAAGTTTACTTCATTCAGAGGAAGGGGGGGTCGAACCCCTTTGGGGTCACCCCCTCATATAAGAACCCCTTTAGATACAGCCAGCTTGATACACTCAGAAAAATATTGTTGAATCTTACAGAAAATCATAAATTAAAACTTGAAGAATATTGGAGGAAAATTTTTGAGTTAATTTGCTAAAATTGTAAACGTCCAGAACTGAAAAAATTTCTTATCTCTGAGTAAAGGAATTTTCCCAAACTCTATCGCTAATAATTCCTATTCCGAAACGAAATTTCATAAGGCTGCTATATAGATTCTAAAATGAGTACTATTAGCCCAATCCTAAACCTATTATTTCACATTTATAGTTGAATTTAACGGTTGAGAAGCGAGTGAAATTAGGTGTGCCATCAGCTGGCACACTGCGCCGCAAAGGGTTAAATACACATAGTAAAAACAAACATATATAGTCTGCTAAGATATTTAATTACAAAAAAGAAGGTACAGAAGAAACAGAAGTAAATAATAATTATAACAATATACCTTTTGCGCTCAACGCAAGAGCATTCAGTGATTGCATCAACAATATTGCCTATAATCAACTAATCAATTAAGATAAAATCAAAGAACAAAAATCATGCTTCAATAAAAATTATAATACATTAAGATTAAACAAATAAAATGGAAAAAATGGATAGTCATTCCCTTGACAGAAAATTGATCCATATTAGAACTCCGATGGCAAGTGGCACTTTGAAAAAGTTCGCCATTAGAGTTCTCTTCCATTTTTTCCGTTTTATTTGTTTCATCTTAATGTATTGTAATTTCTTTTGAAGCATGATTTTTGTTGTTTGATTCTATCTTAATTGATTAGTCGATTATAGACAATATTGTTGATGCAATAACTGGATGCTGCTGCGTTGCGCGCAAAAGGTATATTGTTATCACTATTGTTTACTTCTTCTGTATTTTCTTTTTTGTAATTAAATATCTTTCTTTTGTATTTTATTGAAAGTTGCTGCATTCTTTGCGCCATTCTGTTTAATGCAAAGTTTAATTTTTAACATCTCTTGTTAAATTATTTCACTTCTACTTATAGTCTGCTAACATTCAGTAGATCTACATATCAGCTGCGGTTATCGTATAGACAAAGTAATACGATTCCGAATAAATAGCTGTGAATTTAGATGTCAAGTGAAGTGACTAGTTCGAAGCAGTGACGCAAAACCTTGAGGAAAGAATGCTTCGAATCTTATAGTAAAAAGTGCGAGAGAAAATACAAATTTAGAAATGAATGCAAGTTATTTCATAACTTAAATGCAGAATTTCCTAACAAAACAGGTTTAGGGCACGTTTAATTCGCTGGGCTCAAACGTATTTCTGCAGTTGTGGCACGGAAGTGCCGTTTCTGCAGTGCTAGTTCAGAAGTCGTCATTTGATGACTTTTCAAAATTTCGAGTTTTATCCTGAAATATTCCTTGTGTAGGTCACAATATAACATTAATCTAACTAAAATAAATTACAGGAAACTAATACCTCTCCTTTGTTACGGATTTCTTTATAACGAATCTAAGCGATTGGGACTTGCTCCGGAATTTGAAAGGGACTGCTCGCGAGATCATATTTCTTGATACCGAATCATCTAGTGCGGATTAGAAAACTTAAATGTTTCTTTTTTATCATTATTATCTTGATAACATTCTCTGTATGTCAAATTTTGATAAATGTGAAAAATATGTTATGTTAATATTCGAAAAAAAACCGCTGTCAAAGTCTAAAATAAAACGAATTTTTTACTTTAATACTGACTCTTCGCATGACTGTAGTTAAATATTTTGAAATTGTTCAGTATATTATGAGTATTTTATAATGAAATACATTGGTTCTTAGTCAGATTTTGTAATATGAGAAAAACAAAGAATGAAGCAAGAATGGAACAATAATAGAAGGTAAAGAATAGAATAATTAGTAATAATAATAGAATTAGAATAATAGAATGAAGAATGAAACGAGAATAAATCTTCTAAAAATGTCCAAAGTAAGATTGGTTTTCATTAAAAAAATTCCCTTGATATGATTTTATTAAGTAAACAAATTTATTCAAAAAATAAAGTGAATTCACTCTTCTTAGATGTTTAATTATTCAATGTATCAATGAATTCAAATGCAAAATAATATAGTAATATTTATTTGAATATATTTGCGGTTTAAAATAATAAACAAAGTGATAAAAACTATATTTTACTTAAAATACAGTTTTTGTGGACTTGCTAATCTAACTGAATGTTTAGCTGAAATTCTTATTTGTAAACGTCTGTGGAATACCTATTTTTATAACTTTTCATTATTGCATATAAATAAATGGATCATTTGTTCGCTTGGTTTTTCTGTAGATTTCTATTTTACAAGATCTTTGGTGATCTATTCCACATATAATCGGAAACGCAAGAGGTTTTTATGTGCCATATATTAAAGATTTTATATATGACATAATATATGACACATAATATTTTTATTTTATATATGACACATAATATTTTTATTTTATATATGACATATCATTTTGTGATACCTAACCAGAAATAACATAATTTACTTTCAGCCTAATTTTATTTACAGAAACGTTTAAAAAAGTCTGTCATAAATGTTTTTCATTCGATCCTTTATTAGTCGAAGACGATTTAATGTATAAAAAATAACAATGTACTATTGTGAAACCAGCTCAAAATCAATGTTCCCTGAAAATTTTTAAAAAAATGTTCAAGCTTTTTCCTTCTCTTGTTAATCAAACAAGTTTGCCGAAGGAAAAAGAAGAAGAAAAAAAGAACAATTAATATTTCTTGAATGATCAAGTTTTTATTTTGTATTCTTCTCCATTTTGATAAAACTGGAGAAATACAATGCACGTTGAATTAAACATATTTTTAAACAAGTTTTAAAACGTATCAAAATTTTTATACATATTTATTTATATCAAGTACAATGTATTGTAATACCTCTATAACGATTTTCTCGAGTATTGATGACATTTTAAACCACACAAGAATAATAACGACTCCTTCTCATAGATTTCTTTTAAATAATTCATGTTTCGTGTTTCATTTATCTGACACAAATATCTCAATTTAATGATGTTGTTGAGGATTTTTACTCGTTATTGATTCACCTAATGATAGAAAACCTTACGTTTAAACGTACTTGGACACGATTTACGAACAAGATACGATCCGCATAAAGATGTCATAGATCAAAAAGCGACCATTGTCGAACTTATGGTCCATGCTTGCTTACATCATTTGTCATATGCTTAACGAGAAAGGATTCGGGAGATAAAATGGATCTATTGCGAATAGAAGAATATATTCGGTAGAATACTCTCCTCGACTCTGGAAACTTCGGTAACAAATTGACTCAGCTGTATCTGTACTAATATAAATGATCTCACTAAAATCGTTCTAAAGAATTAATCGATTATTTCTCGTGACCATGAATTAGTCATCTACAATGAAGAATTGATAATGATGATACTACAAGATATAATAAATGGATTTCATCTTGTTTCTATGTTGCTTTTCAAGAAGGTATTGAGATAGATATCATTTAAGAAAATAATCGTGGTTGGACAAGGTTAAGAACTATCTTTATTAAGTATTTCTTCATAAATCATTTGCTGGCTTCTTCTACAAGAGATCCAATGACTGTTAAGACAAAATTGATTAATTGTATAGGTCAACTAGAATATGATATCATATGGAAAACATGCAGTAGAACAGAGGGAAAAAATGATAATAGAATATTTATTCTTCTAAAGAAAACATATATGTATCTATACCCATTTTCGTCAGGGAAAAGACAGAAGTTGGATCAATCCTCTTTTATTCAATCATTGAAGATATTAGGTTATTTTGTCATAGGTAAAGGAATCATTTTTTGCGTAGCTCCATGACCAGGATTAAAGAGGTTACGCCCGAGCGGCTCGCTGTTGTTGTCAATTTACATGCTTGAATCAAAAAGGGCAGTTAACAATGCGCTTATATACGGCAAAAAGGGGATTTTCCCGGAAGACTCGTGACTCGAAATGGAAGTCGTAGTACGCTTATTACGATGGAAGTAGAAGTAATTAAAATGAGGTGTCGTTAAAAATGATTTAAGAAAGTTAAAACTTAAAATATCACAATTAGACACTTTTAACATGCAATTCTTAGTAGTCATTTTGAAAAGATAGGAATGAAATCGTGAGCAAAATACTCACAAATAGCTATTTTCTTTTTCTTGTTCAGTTTATTATTTTATTGTATAATACACGGTAATCCTAACTCAAAAATGCAATTCAAATGATTAAAAACTATTATTATTAATTACAAACAGCGAAATTTTAATATGTTTAGAAAAAAATGTACATTTCAAAGTTTTCTAAGAAAATGATGGATTAAATATTAAAATTTGACTTCAGTATTATACACGGAGGAAAACTTATATATTATCAAAAGTTAAAACACATTTACAAAGTTAATGTGTTATAATATAACATATAAAAATAATGTTTCTCCATTTTACGATAAGTATTATAATGGAATTGCTTTGCCAGAGAAATTCATATATAAAATCGAACTATAAGATTCATTACAAAAAATTAATTTTTTTAACATATTACCAAATTACTCCAAAAAAAGTAGACGCAGATTTATATATGTTTGGCTCTCTATACCTCTCCTAGAACAGAGAAATATGAAAACTCTCACATGATAATAATGCATTTATAAATTAAAAAAAACAGGGCTTCATCTAGAATGTCATTATAGAGAAGTACTTTTAACAGCAATGAAAAAAGGAAAAAAAGATTTAAATACTTTAATAAGAAACATCAATTAGCAAACACAAACAACAATAATTTATTAAATTTTCATAATATTCCTAAAATTAAAAATATTTAGAATGCTAATAAACATTTAGAAAGGGAAATAAACAAATTACATTTTGCAGTTTCCACAGAAAACCTAATATAAAGTATGACAAAGAATGACTGTGTCCAGTAAAGTGATGCAGAATTTACAATCTAATAGGGAAAAACTTTTGAAAACTATCTAAAGACAATAATGGGAATAGAGGAAAATTTATAAAAATGAGAAAAATGTAATAAAACAATTTTTAAAACACAGGGAAATCCGTCTCTACAAACATGGAAGAAGTCTTATTATATAAAAGTGCATAAAAAATTTATATGGAAACAAATCTTGAAATCATATTGTTAATGCAAAGTTTAAAAGTAGTAATTTAAACCGATGAAAAAGAAAAGAATTAAATGACGCCTTTTAACCCTTAAAACATCTGCTAATAATTAAATCATTAAATCATCATCATTAAATTTTATTTTAACATTTCTATCGAGAATCTATTACATATTCGAAACTTTTATTAAGTGAAATGTTTGAGAAAATTTGTCGATGCGAATAAAATATACATGAAATACTAACGAATAATATACAATATGCATGAAAAATATTACATGAAATAATCAAATTTATGTTACAATCTGACATATTTATTGATTATTACATTTGTGCATGAATGTTCTAATAAAAATGCTTAAATGATTCTGTCTAAAGCAAACTTAACATCACGATAAATGCTTTCAAATCAAAGTATTTGTTATTCAGATTTTTTTTTTTACAATTCAGGCAACAAAAGAAAAAGATGTAAAAATCTCATAGCTGTATTAATTGGTGTGTAATTTAGCGTTATCATCTATGAATTTTCTAATATCGCATTTTGAAGATGTATGAAAAGCACGTTCTATTGCTTATTTGCTTAATATTCCGATTAAAAATATCCTGTATTCTAAAGCAAATCAATGTAAAGAAATGCTGCATCGATTAATATTTCAGGTCACTTTTATATCGAATACATTTCATCTTTTTCTATCAATTTAGTTCTCTATTATTATTATGTTTGATTCCCATGTTGGTTTTATCTACTCTGTTTAGTAATCAGCATCTAATATTAAAAGGATGATAAGGGGAAATCAATATATATTTGGTCTATTTTTTAATCTATGTTTCTTCTGATCACTTGTTTCAAGTATAGTTTTTTGATTTATGCATTATATTATGATCAAGTCAAACAATTACAAGTGGAAACAATTAAACAAGCAATTCTCATATATACAGTTAAGCACCGTTCATACGTCTTTCGAGGGACTGACGTAAAATGACGTATAAATGAAAAAGACGTATAATCGGAATTTTACTTAAAAACTTTGATTATTATAAATTTGATGCTACTAATGCAAATAAATGCATTTAAAAGTATTAATTTTAAAGTTTTTCAAGATAGTACTAGTAAAATGCTACATAGTATGAAAATCTATCTAAGTTTTAAAATTAAACATTTGCACAAAATTGAGAAAAGCCGTACCTATAGTACTCAACTATAATTAGTACTCAAGATTGCATATCTTGAGTACTAATTATACAGATCTTACAAGATTTTTGTGCATGCAAGTAGGCGTTTAATTAAGAAAATCTTTAACCGTCGTCTGACGCGCTGATTGTCTGTGAGTATTAAGAACATCATTATGATTCCAATTATTTTCATTGAATATTTTTCATTCGAAGTTATTCAATGGAGTCCATTGTTTCTTTATAGAAATGTGGAATAACTTTATCATCTCGCTTAAATTAGCACCAGAAAATTTATCTTCGATTAATTAAGAATCACGTGAATAATTTCGAGGTCATGATATCTTTATCACACTTCACGTAATAGAAAGGAGTAACATTTTAGAAATGGTGGAAACGAAATATAACCGAAGCTCTGCGACATATAAAGGAAGTACTTTATCTTTACAATGAATGAGAATGAATCGAGACTGTGATGAAACGACGAAAAATATAAACTACGTTTCTACTCCATATACTTGGATTGCCTTTTTTTAATAATTTTGATAGCAACACAGTTCTCTTACATGTTAACATTTAAATGTTTAAACTTCCATTTTTCTCTTAGTATCTATATATTTCAATCTTTTAGATTTGGTTATTTTGTTTAATTAATGGATTTTAGTTTATGAATTCCATTTGGATATGTCTTGTTTTCTTTGTTTTGTATGTTCATATATATAACGTATCCGTGGTTGTAGTCGTTAAAAATAAACACAGGCCGAGTAATTAACTAATTTCATTTTATTATCGATAGGAGAGTGGTGGATATATGGCCCATCTCTGTTTAGGTTACAAGCGAAAGTGCACAGAAAAATCCCTGTATTCTCTCGGATAAGGAAATAACATATGGGCACGTGATCAAAGTGAAGGGAATATTGGGGTTTTTTAATACGTTACGTAGGCGTTTCAGGGAAAAAATCTGGTGCCAAAGAGACGCCGCCATGATTTTCTGTCGGCACGTGAAAGCGATTAAGTATTCTTTTAGTAATAAATATGCCAAAATGAGAGATTTAATATACCTCCAGCGCGGGAAAAGAACGAAACTGAAGTTTTAGAAAAGCGATTTGGAATACATTAAGATTTTAAAATATATAATATTAGCATTTGGAATAAAATTAAGTGAGATTATTACATTATATATATATATATATATATATATATATATATATATATCAATATCATGAAAGTCAAAAAATATTAAAATAAAATGGAGAGACTGTAGTAAATCGGTAAAAGCGTATAGATGCTCATCAGGGTAAGTAAAATCTATACGAACCGTTAAAATTAGTGAAATCATAATGTTTTCTGCGAACAGTGTTGGCATATAGCTAAAAAACACTGTCCTTTACCCCGAACATTATGATAAACCAAGAATTTGAATGAAATACAAATAAAAGAAATGAAATTACTAACCTAAAACTGAGAGATGCTACCAACGGGAGACGCGACAAAGGGAATAACTGAACGCGTCATGTAGTGACTGGATGTTTACGAAGATATCAAGTTACTTCTGAGGTTGGGGGAGTTTCGATGAAGATTAGGAAATCGATGGAAAAAAAAAGGATGAAGGCGAACTACTTTGAGGAAACGATGAAGATTAAAGAAATGACGAAAAAAAGAAAGGAGTGTATTTAAAAATTAATGTGTAATATAAGGTGTATATAAAAATTAAGGGATGATGATAAAAAGGAAAGGAGTGTGTTTAAAAATTAAGGTGTAAATAAAAATTAAGGTGTAAATAAAAATTAAGGTGTAAATAAAAAGGAAAGGAGTGTATTTAAAAATGAAGGTGTAAATAAAATTAATGAAAGATCATAAGAAAGGAAATGAGTGTATTTAAAAATAGTGTAACTAGTGTAGTTAAAAATTAAGGTGGAAACGGTAAGTGTTAAATAATCTTTGAATTTGAAATCCGTTAATAAACGACTTAAAGATGCGTTTTCGAGGTAATCACATTAGACCTATCTGGCTTGAGAGACCCTACCACAGTATTAGAACTGCGCCAGCATAGCTCTAATATGCAATCCTGTACTTACATCTTAAAGCCATTAATTAATTGTTTCTTGAATGTTTATTTTGTACATGTTGCTTTTACATTTCTGCTATGTTTGTTTCGTATTTGTTATATATATATATATCGAGCCCTCGATTTTTAGTGAAAGTACACGCCGGACTTGAGCGAGATGAATACCATGTTCTTTTAATTAAAGATATCAGCATGTATGAGCGACTATTAAAAAGTATAAAACAAATAAATCAAATAATTCTTCGATCAGTAAAATAAAGTAATTAAGATTAGCTGACGCAATAAAATGATCGAGAGTATGACATGACTTTCGCTTGGTACCGCTAGCCAATCGGATAGTAGAAATGCATTCTGGGAACTGAGCGTAACCTTGGGTCATTCGAAAGCTTCGTCGATTCGGATATGAGAGAAAAAATGTTTTGAATTTATCATTAAAAAATTTCATAGAAAATCGGAGAAAAAAGTTACCTTAACCATTCTTATTTTCAAACAGGGATAAATATTCCGGTTTATACATAAAAAAAAATTGAAAATGATAGCGTTATTAGAACTTCAGATGCAAGAAAATAAGAATTGAAAGTTAAAAATAAAAGGGAAAAGTGACTATTATTTAAAAATTTCTCAAAATTTTGTAAATTATGTTGAAAATTCAAAACAAACTTCATTAGGACAAAAATTGTTTGTTCTATTTGATGGTGCATTGATTGTTTTTCAACGATCATTAGAAAAGATACTACAGCCGTAAACACGCAGAAACAACACAAAACATTAAATAAAAAATTTCTAGATTAGATTTTAAAATTCTGGCTTCAAGGTTCATTGAGACATTGCGACTACCTGTGTGCCAAATTTCATGGCTGTAAGTGCGATAGATTCGCCTGAACATCACGCACACACACACTCAAACATTGCCTTTTATACGTATAAATAAAATCATATTTTTTAAAAATAATTCTTCGATCAGCTGACTTGCTACTCAGAAGTTTCACGACTTGCGAATGGCCTGATGTCAAAAAGCAAGCCCACTACAGGGAAAAGATTTTTTTCATATTTAAGGTAACAATTTATCAAATTTGAATCATTTTTCTCATTTGGTGCTACCGGTAGCTGCTTGATTAATATTAAAATTTAACTTTTTTTTCGTTTGTTCATTTCTTCCTCATTAAATGAAATATTTTAAAAGTTTCAAATGGTTGACATTAAAATTCTGTAGCATTTGTTTCATTTTTAACGGAATTAAACAAAATCTTTGCCAGTAATTAATGTAAAGTTGGCAATGATACGCAAATGATCATTTTGCTAAATCAATGATTTAAATAAATCAACCAAAATGACTAATGATGGGACCAAGAAAATGAAAAGTCAAATCTCCCAACATCAGTTAAATCTTTCTCTTTAGATAAATTTTATCATCATAGAATTTTGAGGATAAAGTTAAGCTTCTTTAATGAATCGGTTGCAAATCTTTTTTCCTTTTGTAACCATCACTCTAAAGCAAAATAGTTATTTTATGATTTTATTTCACCAATTATTTTGCTTCTTGCATTCATTTCTCGAACTCTTTCTGCTTGATAATTGACTCATTTAGTGAAGCTACCAATCTTGCCAGAAGCTGGTTTGGTCAATCGAATTCCCTTGTGCGTGAATCAAAGCTCTCGGCTAATAGGCAATTTCCTAAATCATAATACTCTTGGATAGCAAAATATCGTAATGAATTCCATTTAAGAAAGGTTTCATAAGTAAATAAAAACCAAAAAGACACGAATGCCATTTTGAATGAAAGGAATGATACGTTTTGAATTATCTGAAACCGTATTCTTTTCCGTTAAAGACGATTTTAAGACCCGGAAGTAATTTTATATAATGGTGGTGAATTGCCTAAGAGAGATGATACTTTCCTATTATACTGTAAGCTCTGTTTGATATTGACTTTATGTTTGCTTCTATTTCAGTAACATATTCAAACTAAACACAGGATATATTCAAGAAATAAGATGAAATAGAATTTTCTGGAAATTAAAATAAACTAAACAAAACATCTTAAAAAATAAAACACAGAATACATTCAAGAAATAAGATGAAACGGAATTT
>BGPR01042635.1:0-13198 GCA_013235015.1 Araneus ventricosus
CCAGGCCTTTAAAGAGTTTATTCTAAAGTTAGCTGCAAAAAAATTTTGAAAATCTCCTTAATATTAAAAAAATCACTTCCATGTATACCGTAAGATAATTCAGGTCAATTTTTATATAAATAATTCCTTTCTTTCAGCATCTTGCCCCCCCCCCAATTGTTTTTCCTCCTACCCCCTTTAGCAACAGTTTAAAACGTTCCCTCACAAGGACTTGAATATGTTGGTGGTTAGGGCATCTTTCTCCCAATCTGTTTACCCGGATCTTGAATCTTGTTTCGAGTTTTGCCTTTCTGGCAGAGTCAACAAAGAATTATCGGCTCCTCCCTGTTTTGTATTACCTAAAAGGAAACATTAGATTTAAATTCTTCCAATACTTATTTAACTTTGCTTATTTTAGTTTATAAATACTTCTCAAATTTTACAAATTTTTCTATGCACTCGAAATGCTTAATTATTATTAATCTTGGTGGTACACTGTTAATGGTGATGCGTGTTTTTATATTTTACTGTGCTCCGGAGAGAGAATAACTATTATCCAAACGTATGCCTGTTGTAGATTTTTTTATTATTTGCTATTATTAGCTAATATTATTTGCAATTTGTAAGCTACAGTTTATAGATATTCAATTTCTAGTGTGCGTTTGTTGTTTTGTTATGCACAGAAACATTATCAAGATTTGTTTTTTTCAAGCATTTCAATTCAATAATTTTTCTCATTTATAAAATGGTATTGTTTTAATATTGACTAGATTTAAATGGTTTTCATGAATTTAGTTCTGCGTTTTGTAAAATGTAGTCAATCTTTTTACAGAAAACTTATTTAGTTATTTTGAGTTTTAATTATTTTAATATGTAAATTACTCTTAGTTGAGAAATTTAATAATTGCGTATCAAATATTTCATTTTAATAAAACTTTTTCCTATTTTTTAAAAAATATTTATAATTTTATCATTTTAACAGTTAAATATAAGGGATTCTGGCCATATGAAAACATCCTGTACATTTTCGTTTTGTGTATAAAGAATTTAAATTCACCTATACTAATTAACCTGTTCAGTATTTGTGTTTTACTCATTTCTTTGTCTTTAATAGTAATCATTGCTTTCTAGCTTACAAAATTGAAATGCTTTAAAATGTCAGCCTAATTGCCTTGCCACGTTAATAAGATTGGCTGTCGCCGTAGGCGGCTAGTAATCAATAAAATACATCAAATATTAACCTTCTCACAAGATATGCAAGCATTGCGAACCTGATAATGGTTCGTTCTTATACGCATTTTTCTTGATCTGTAAGTGATTTATTTCGGTTGAATTCAACTAATAATTACTTTTTTTCAACACAATTTATTGCAAAAGAGTTGAGAACTGTGTCGATTTGGTAGAAAGTTTCACCTTCGAGAATCTGATACTACTTGAAGATCCATCTTTTACTTGGGCCGCTAACGTCGCGTCTGTTGTTGTTGTTGTTTCTTATTCCCACTCTTCTAGTCCTCAGCTAGAAATTAAGTTCAAGAGTCCGCTCGCCCAGAAAATTCCAATACTATAGGCGTAGCGATTCATGGAAAGAGGAGAGTGCAGCTTCTGTTATACTCAGACCTTGGACGCCCGAGGGAAGAAGTCTGACTTTGTCCATTGCCTTTATGTTTCAGCTGGGTATATTTGAATGGCCTTCACGCCTGGGTGACCCTGCCAGAGAAAACTCCAGACGCATCACCCATTCCACCCAGGGTCACTACCCCCGCCACGATGAGGCAGCATAATAGACTTGGGGTGGGTGCTTTATGCTTTCTGTTGTTGTTGTTTCTTATTCCAATTGTTCTGTCCTCAACTAGACCAAGTCCAAGAGTCCGCCAAAGGCGAACGATTCATGGTAAAGGAGGAGAGTGCAGTTTCCCTGTTGGCAGAAGACCTTGGACGCCCGAGGAAGAAGTCTGACTTGTCCATTGCCTTTATGCTTCAGCTGAGTATATTTGAATGGCCTTCACGCTTTGGGTGACCCTGCCAGGAGAAAACTCCAGACGTATCGCCCATTTCACTCCAGGGTCACCTCACCCCGACACATAAGGTATAATAGGACTTGGGCCGTGAACGTGTCTCATCTATCGGAGTCAAATGCCGTCCTGTTGGTGGTTTCTTAAAAAGTTTGTAGGGGAGGGTACCGGTTACGGTGTCGCCCTTCATCAGAACATTGTCCAAGCTTCATTCCAAATAACCCGAGTCTCCTTTACTGTAAATGGAGTCCTAATTTGCCGGGTTGATTAATTAATCATCTGATCGGAAACCGTTTTATCGACATTCCATCAGAAACTATTATTCATTGTTACCATCGGAAACGGATCGGTGACATAATTTTATCGAAATAGAGACACCGTTACTCATTTAATTGACTACACAGAATTCCTCAGTGTTAATAATGTTTTTCTGCCAAGAAATGTATTACATTTTTCCCTCTGATTCACAAGGGAAATTTTAAATACTGCCAGCTAAGTAAACTAGAGTCATTTCACTGTAAAATATTATGATGGAATAAATAAACACTTCTGAAGTAAAAATACATGATGCAAAAAAGTCAGCCATAGGAAGGATGATTCAACTTCCATTTACGGAATTATAAATTTAGAATTATAGTAATAAATTTATAGAATTTTATTTATGGAATAATAATTTTTTTTTATTATTATTGATTATAAATTCTATGTGGAATTGGAAGCTGATACACAATCTGGAACATACCTCTATCTGATGAATTTAAGGTTGCAAATTCTATTAAAAAACATTTGCAAATTGCTATGAAGAATTGAATCATCTTGTAATTCATTGTTTGGTAGATTACTAGAGCAATAATAAAATTTTTTCAACACAAAATTTTAATTTTTTTTTTTCTTGGTGCTTTACAAAACTGCTTTATCTCAAAAATGCGCATTTAAAAGCTGGGATTCATGCTTGCATAAGTGCGTCGAATAACAGGGTTTATTTTTACTTTCTCGTATACGAAGTATACAAAGAGAAAGTACTGTAATCATCAAAAAATTCGGAACTCGAGATTTTGACTAATTCCACGTTTTAGACCTCCTGGGTCCGAAAACACAATTTTGGAATCATGTCTGTCTGTCTGTGAACACGATAATCCTGAAAACTATTAGAGCTACGGGTAGAAATTTGGTATGTGGTCTTTAAACATAATTTGTAGGTTTCCTCTTTATCAAATTCTTGGACAAAATCCGTCAACGGGAAGTCTGCCTATCTGTATGTCCGTGGTCATTTGAACGCTATAACTCAAAAAAACTTGAATAGCTAGGGATGGATAAAATTTGCGTTAACAGTTTTATCGTCGCGAATGTAGTCCGTATGAAATTTCGACCAAACTGTCAAAAAAGAGTATGTCTAAATCTGCATATATTCAATTTCCTTTAATCCGATCTTATGCTCAAAGTACTGGTATAATCTGTTGTTGTAAATTTTATTTACAACAAAAAATAATGTTTTCAAAACATAAATTGTAACAATTTTTTTATTGTTGTAAACAAAATTCAAACCGATCTCATTATTTCAGTAAATCTTTATTCACGCTTTTGCAATTGTTACGGTTGTGGTAGTATAAATTGTTTTCTTGGGAATTCAATTCCAAAAGCAGAATTTCTCTTTAGTATTCATTGTATTGCCTATTTTATCGCAATCCAGCTTAAAGTAATATTTTTTTTTGAAACGTGGCAGCAGATATTTGATTTCAGGTTTGATTGTTTGTTTCCTTTCTCGTATACGAAATTACAGAGAGAAAGTATTGTAAATCGTCAAAAAAAAAATTCCAACTCGAGATTTTTGACAATCTCCACTTAGAGAAGATAGAGAAAGTTAAGGGGAGACCACTCCCACAAGGTTTAGTATATATATAAATTTCTATATAATTTTATTTTGTTGTTTAAAAAGCAATTTCCAGTGTGATGCCTCAAAACCGTATAAAATCTAAATCAACATTTGAGCAAGAAAGTTTCTAAGAAGAATAATGGATTTCTAAAATATCTATTAATCTATAAGGATTTAAATTTCGATCCATTAAAATCAGATATATTAAATTTGGAATTATATTTCAGCTTTATTGATTATCGCTTTTCTTGCAGGTTTTGCGAATACATTTTTCTCGTTCTTTTCCAGATAAAGAAATAATACATTTCACAATCTTGTGGGGTTCTTTCCTCGAATTAAGTCTTGATTAAAACCATTTTTTCCAAACGGTAAACTGATTGGATGTTTCTTTTATTTGTTTGTTTTCGTGACGTCTTCTTATCATTAAAATCATCGCTGTGTGTCAGAAAAGCTAGCCCTCAGAAAATGAATGCAATCGCATCATTGAAATCTCCAAAATCCTCCATAAAACGTTGTCATTTGTTATTAATGTCAGCCTTTTGATAAAACTGTATCGGAAGATGAGTTTTGCAGAAAAGAAAAACAAATCAAATAAATTGTTGGCTTAAAGCAGATAGTTAGCACAGACATTTGCAGGTCATATTCTAGATTCTAGACCCAAAAAAAAAGCTGCTTAAGGTATCGATGATTAAAATAATTTTGCAAGGGTTTATCGGTCTTAATGCTTGTTATTTAATTTCTGTTCTAAAGACTGTAGCTGTTTATAATCAATTATCATTTTCATTCGTTGATCAATTTTTTCTGAAAGACAGCTGCATACTGAGTTTGCGTACTTGTCTCAGTGCATCAAATCAAAATGTCAGCAAACTATGCTTTCGGGTAGTTGCAAGTTAATTCAATATTTTTTTTAGATTTATTTTGCTTAGTGCTTGTTAGCGTTAATTTCCGTTCTGAAAACTTTTTTTGTTTATCATAAAATACGATTTCCATTGGTGGATAAATGTGTTCTCGAAGACAACGGCGTACTCAGACATCAAATCAAAATGTCAGCAAACTATGCTTTCAAAAAGCTGCAATATTAATTCAACTTCTTTATATTTTATGCTGAAGTTTTAAGATTACTCAACACATCTGAAAATTAACCAGAAAACTGGATCCCCAACCCTTCCTTGACATCCGGGAAATCTAAATGACAGCCGCTACAATAGCTCGAGTACTGAGGCCGGAGTCCTAGTGGCCATCACCGAACTCGGCCCGACCGCATATTTACAAACCCTACCCTGATAGAACTGAGGCAGGAAATCTGACAATATGATTGGCTAGCTTCGCCTAGAGCTCATGACGTCGTTCTTTGCTCTCGTACGGAAATTATAACAAAACAAGCGATTGAATGTGGACTTTGAATTAGTTCAGGTTACCGTTGCTTGGACTTCAAGAATTTTGTTCTACGATACGCACCTATGTAGCAATTTTATTTAATCTAGCGATTATCCTTTTTTGCGTTTTATTATTATTGGCATTAATGATAATAATTAATAATTTTGCTATAATTTGGCATTAATTATAGTTAGATTAGTTGACTTTGAAACATCAAATGAACTATTTTCACTGGAATGACGTCAAAAAAACCCAACAACATTTGTCTAGCCTGTTAGTTAATACCCTTCAAACAAAATTGTTACCATTAGACTTTTCATTAGTATAATTTCTTTCAGTGTGGGATGTTTTATTTTTTACGATATTTTAAAAAATATCATTTTTAAAAATATTACAACTCACGGAAGAATGTTTTCTGTGCTCAACTGTGGGGAAACGGAGAAAAGTAGGACGACTCTTGTTTTGTTATGATTGCCGTACGCTACGTGCGAGAGCTGAAAGCAACGTCACTGCCACTCGTAGCCAATGGTATTGGCTGATTTCCTGCCTCAGTTCTATCAGGGTAGGGTTTGTAAATATGCGGCCCGACCCCTCCCGTAGGGAGTACGTACTATCAATGGCAGTGGCCCACCGTTACTATACCCCCAGTCGAAGCGAGAACAGGCGGCTTCTCATCCGTGAATTCGCTTTCCCCTGCCTGGGGATACATCTGGAAAGTAGTTCATTGGCAACTGCTCAAAATCAAAACTTCAATGAAAACTTCAAGTAATTAAGAATTTTATCAAAAAAGTCATACAACTGAGATGCAACTTTTAAGTAATTAGTCACGTAATTGTCTTTAATAATGTCACCATAATAATGCAAATGGAATGCAAAAAACAAATAGATATTTTAAAAATTGTTTCAAACTTGGGTTTCATCTCTTCATTAAAAACATGCAAAGTGTCTCCCATCTTTGACTTCCATTCAACAATATCTGACAGCTTTCCTGAGCTTGCAGCTTAATATGTATAATATTTCAGCAAAACTTCCGAAGTTCTTCGTGGTAATGGTTTATTCTTAAATAGTAATTTCGCAAATTGAATAAGAAGTTATTAAAATTTATAAGATGTCCCGAATAACGAAAAGGAAACAATAATTCATCTGTTCTTTATATTTCTCTGAAATATTTATTAATCACTATTTAAACTTAATTCGTTTCAGTTCATATGAATTAATCTCGAGTAACAATATATAGTATTTGCAGGATTTCATGAAGAATCGTGAGCCTTTTCTACAAAAATATATATTTATTTGACGAATTCCACAACACGGACATTTTACACAAACACGCACATCACACTCCTTCATATCGAATTCCAACTTAACAACATTTTCTGATTTTCTCCTTCTTCGTTTCTAGGCAACGTTAGCTCATACAAATATATCGTTGCCACTCTATTTTTATAACCTTTAGAAAAGAATTGATGCCAAACGATTTTTTAATGAATTTCTTTTACGGCTAAACGATGTTTTTAAATTAATTTCTTTTATGGCCAAATGATTTATCTAATTAATTTCTTTTCTTTAAATATTTTAATAATTCTCTTGGAATTAATAATTCTACAAATATATATATATATATATATATATATATATATATCATGAAAGTCAAAAAATGTTAAAAATAAAATGGAGAGACTGTAGTAAAACGGTAAAAGCGTATAGATGCTCATCAGGGAAAGTAAAATCTATACGAACCGTTAAAAAATTAGTGAAATCATAATGTTTTCTGCGAACAGTGTTGGCATATAGCTAAAAAACACTGTCCTTTACCCCGAACATTATGATAAACCAAGAATTTGAATGAAACACAAATAAAATAAATGAAATTACGAACCTAAAACTGAGAGATGCTACCAACGGGAGACGTGACAAAGGGACTAACTGAGCGCGTCATGTAGGGACCGGATGTTTACGAAAATATCAAGTTACTTCTGAGGTTGGGGGAGTTTCGATGAAGATTAGGAAATCGATGGAAAAAAAGGATGAAAGCGAACTACAATGAGGAAACGATGAAGATTAAAGAAATGATGAAAAAAGGAAAGGAGTGTATTTAAAAAATAATGTGTAATATAAAAAATATAAGGTGTATAAAAATTAAGGGATGATGATAAAAAGGAAAGGAGTGTATTTAAAAATTAAGGTGTATATAAAATTAATGAAAGATGATAAAAAGGAAATGAGTGTAATTAAAAAATAAGGTGGAAACGGTAAGTGTTAAATAATATTTGAATTTGAATTTGAAATCCGTTAATAAACGACTTAAAGATGCGTTTTCGAGGTAATCACATTAGACCTGTCTGGCTTGAGAGACCCTACCACAGTATTAGAACTGCGCCAGCATAGCTCTAATGTGCAATCCTGTACTTACATCTTAAAGCCATTAATTAAAGGTTCGTAGAAGGAGGTAGGAATTTCATTACTATTAAGGTTATTTATAAGGTGTTGAATTTGTTTCTTGATTGAATTTTTATCGCTGCAGGTTTTGTTAATTCTTATGAGTTGATTAATGATAGTGTTTTTGTAGATTTTAGAAGAGATATTTGAGTTCCAAAAAATATATCTATTGACATTGAATTTAAACTCGTTTAAACCATTAAAACTCAAATAACATTTTCATCATATTCACCTATTAAACCCTCATTTAAAATTAAATATAATAAACAATATAACCTAATATTATTCACACAATGAAATACAGAAAGCTAATAGAATTAAAAACTATTAATATGAAAAAGCCAATCCAGATCTGGAATTCCAACAATCAAATGCCAATCGACCTGAGGAATCGATTATGTCACATTATTTCGAAATTTATAGCTACCAACCTTCTTTGAGGGTCAATTGTTGGAAAAAGACAACAAATATAGGAGTAAATCTCCAAAATGTTAAGAAAAGAACGAGAAAAGTAACTAAATGCTTACTGATTCAAAATCATAGCAAAAAATGCCAAAAGCTAAATACGAATTACAGTTCCACATTTATTGTGAAAATATTTTAACTAAAATATGTTATATATACTATATTAAATCATCATTAATAAATTAAACTATAAATTTATATATTTTTAAAAACGTTATATTAACCTACTTTATTTTGATATTAACATTTAAATAATGATGTAATTTTACATATTATCATTTGCAAACTATTTCTAATAATAGTGGCCAACCAATCCATCCAACCAACCATCTACCATTGTTAAGATGTACTAAAAACTAATTGAAATCAAAGGATATGAATAATTCAAATTAATCAATTCTAATGTACTATTAATTTAAAGGTGTTAACAATTTTTTATTAATATAAGCAAGCATGAAATTATTGCAAATATCACAACCCTATTTACTTTCAATATGTTATTTAGAAAATAGCATCGCTTATCAAAATTTATTTTTAAGCAAATAAACTTAAAATCTTTTCTTTTTTAGGCTGTTAGCCATGGCCGAGTGCCCGTCTTCCGATATCAACATCAGTGTCCTGAATATATCCACGCCCAATGACCTCCTGCAGCAAGCCTCCAACGAACACGTGGAGCGACTCAAGTTCATCGCCTATGGCATCATCAGCTCCGTCATCATTGCCCTGGGCATCCTGGGCAACACCATCAACCTAGCTGTCCTCACCCGACCCAACCTGAAGGGAGTCACCTTCGTCTACCTCACTTGGCTGGCCATCTCCGACCTCATGTCTCTGGTGGTCAGCCTCTCTTCCATGTTCCGGCTGCACGGCATGCAGCCCAGGACGTACCTCGCCGCTGTCTACTACTCGCACGTCGAGATGCCGCTGGTCAACGCCTTCATGGCCAGCAGCGTGTTCCTGGTGGTGGCCCTCACGGTGGACAGGTACTTCTCTGTCTGCCTACCCACGCGTTTCAAAGAGGTCCACAACACGCAGAGGGCCAGGAGATCGATTGCCGCTGCCTACATATGCGCGTTCCTGCTTTACATCCCCGTCTGCTTTCAGAAAAAGCCCGTTCCTGTGACCATAGGTAATCGCACTGAATACATAGCTTGTGACAACCTGACCGTGGTTGGTCACACTGCCTTCAAAGTTTATTTGATGGTGAAGGAAGTCTTGGTGAGGTTAGGACCCGTGGTCCTGTTGGCCATCCTCAACACTACCATCATAGTCACCTTCCGGAAGACACTAAAGAAGCGCCGAGATATGCTAGGCATGTCCAGTTCTGGACCCGTGCCGTCCCACAAGAAGTATAGGGAAGAACAGAGACTGATCATTCTGTTGGCAGGGATAGTGATCTTGTTTTTCATCAGCATGACGCCAGCTGCTATTCTAACGATTTTGAACAGTGACGACAAGGAATTTCACTTTGGGTTCCAACTATTCCGGGCCTTTGCGAATACTTTGGAACTGTCCAATTACGCCATGAATTTCTACGTCTACTGTATGTGCAGTTCTGAAATTCGAAGGACATTCGTGGCACTGGTCACTTGTACCAAGCCAACACCCAATGTGAGTTCAGCAAGTAGCAAGCCTTCTGTAGAAAGCAATAACAAATACTAGCATATGTATTTCCTCAAGCATTCCGTTCAGTTGCCGTCGAGTGGAGCAAATTGTGATTCTGTGAAGTTCTTGTTGCAAAGCAGGCTTCGATACTTTGCATGTATATATATAATGTATTGAGAACTGGATTGTGAGTATTAGGCTGAACGATTTGCCGGACCTGTAGTTACGTCACAAATATGAAATGTGCCAAACAAAGCAAAGAATTTCATTTCTGTTTGCTTTAAGAATAACATATTACTCAGCAACATTACTTTACAGTCTCTGTAGTTACTTAATTTAACCTTCTGATCAGAAAACTAAACTTTGATCCACGTAGTCAATATGCAGACAAAGAACTCAAAATAATTCTATTTCAAGAACTGTGCTCTTTCCTCAGGTATCAAAATCGTTGACTATTTCAATTTTAAAAATTCTTGACTCGTGTTAACGTTGTTAAAAATCTATAGCTCTATAAATTATAGTGAATCTGAAATGGGTGAATGGAATGTCGATAAACCTGCAGAAGTTTAACTAGAATTTTGTGTCAACATACTGGATTAGAAAAGAATCCAACTGACTTGTGCTCCGATGACAAACATCAACTCACTTATTGTTACTTGTGCAACATGATATCATTCAAACTGAAGTGTGGAACAGACAAAAGACTTTTTAGGCCTTTTATACTTCGAAAACTTTTGTAAGACATTCAAAGACCTATATATGGTTTGTCTTTCGAACTTTAGAACTACAGCAGTTTTGTATTGTATGCAATTGTATTTATTTCTTGGAAGGTACTTTCTTGGGTACTGAGTTATTTTAAAGATTTTAGTGTTTAACTTTCTCTCATTTTTTCTCATTCCCATTATCCAAGTTTGTTTAAAAAGAAATGGACTCATGCAGAATTTGCAGAAACCGCAATTAATTTTAGAACAAATTACTTTTCATCTTTAAATGATATTCTGAAATTTCTAGCAGCAAAGTACATACCTCCATGAATAATCCATTATATCACGAAAGTTTTGAAACGTATTCGTATTGAGAATCTCAAGATGTTTTTACTTTTTAAAACTTAAGATCGTTCACGAGGCCTCATTGAATATACAAGAATTAATAATTGACCACTTCTTTTCTTGCACCCTTCTCACCTGTGTTAATTTCTTTCATTGGTTTATTGTTTCTAGTTCTTATTGATCAATTCTAGACTTTAAAAAGATATAGAATGTTTTTTAAAATTGTTTGTACGGATTATTTTACTTTCACGATACTCCTATAATTTTTATTCTCATTTAACCTTAGATAAGTAAAAATCAAAATATTCGCTTTGTTGGAAATTTTCTAAGTGTATTTATTCCTCCAAAAGGTTTCGCTTTGAATTTTCAAATGGAATTGTCAATTCCAATGAATTTTCAATTTACTTTTGTGTGCTTTGTAAATTGCTACACTTCAACAGCAACAAAATTTACGCAAAAATTTGCAATTTGTGATCATTTGATTAAAAACTTCGCCCCATGAAATTTCATACTTGTCACTTGAAAATAAAAATTGCGAATCCCATATTTCTCCTCAACATATTGGAAACTGAATCGGAAGATGAAATAACACATGAATAGCACAATAACAATCCATTTTGAGTTATTTCCAATGGAATTATCTTCGGCATATTAATTTGTCATAAAATTATTTATACATGTGTTGAATTGAATTTTGTGTGTTGAATTGAAATCTGAATGTGTTAAATTTATTTATGTTTTTAATTAAAATTTTAAATGAAATTTTTAGATGCGGGAATGTTTTTCTTTTATATTTTTCCGGCATTTTGATTGTTTTGCTTTCAACAGTTAAGAGCCCTGTGTCACACTAGCTGCAATTTTTTTACAATGATTGAGAATTGCCTCTTTCGTTCTATCTAGTCAACACTTAGAAGCAATTAGTAAAAGAATAGAATGTTCGATATTCCTCTGTGTCCATCAAAATGGTTTGAAGCGAAACCCACAAAAAAATTTTAAATTATCTGTGATTCTTGTGAATTGTGTTTTCATTTTTGTTCCTTTGTACTCAGTGTTTATATTGTGAATAAAATATTTATGAAATTGAGAAATAGATATGAAAATATTTTTAATGAATTATACCTAGAAAAGTCTAGCTTTACATGCATTGCTTTTAACACAACATAAGTTTTAATGAAATTCGGATTTTGATACTTTTCAAATGGTTAGCTATTTTTTTTCCAATTTCAAAATTTAAAATGTGGCAATGAAGAACTTATGAATAAAGGATTCAGAAAATCATATTTTTAAATTTATTTTAAAAATATGTTTTTATTCATCATCATGAGAAAGTATTTGCATTTTAAAATGCTGTACATAAGAGCAGCCACCATTTAATATTATCGGGCTTTCTCTTTTACATAAATATTGAAATGGTATTCAAACTTTATGGCATGGTAAATTCCACTCATAAAATATACTTAGGAGTCAAAAAAATTTCAATTATCGAATTAATTATTAATTACTTCAATATTATTCAATATTCGTCTACGTGATTCGTCAGTATTTCATAATCATAATTATACCAGCGGGAGTGGCCTCCCCAAAACTTTCTCGCCTACGAATATCACTGGTAGGAGGGGGAAATACACCGCGCGGGAAATATTCCCTAAAGTGGTTTCCCCACCTTAGGGAATAAAAACCGTTTAAACGCCTTTTTTTTAACCGATTTAAACGAAAATTGGAGACAAATCTAGAATTAAGGTTTCAAGATTAGATACGAAATTTCATTTATATAAGTAATTTTGTTAAGAAGTTACGGCGTTCAAAAGTATGCGATTTTACAGACCGACAGACGGTCAACCCTTTGACGGATTTTGCCCAAACTTTTAGACGGTCCTACATTTCTGATGGAAAAAACTGTGTAACAAATTTTATCCATCTAGCTATTTAAGTTTTTGAGTTATAGAGTTCACATGAACGCGGACACACAGACTTTCAGTAGACGGATTTTGTCCAAAATTTGATAGAAACCTACAAATTATGTGTAAAGATCACATACCAAATTTCATCGCCGTATCTCTAATAATTTTCGAGTTATCGTGTTCACAGACAGACAGACATAATTCCAAAATTGTGTTTTTCGGACTCAGGGAGGTCTGAAACGTTGAAATTCGTCAAAATCTCGAGTTCGAATTTTTTGACGATTACAATACTTTCTCTTTGTATCCTTCGTATACGAGAAAGTAAAAACAGTCAACTAATGTGCGATCTGTATACTACACGATCTGTATACTACACGCAAATGTCTGTGCTAATTATCTGCTTTAAGCCAACAATTTATTTGATTTGTTTTTCTTTTCTGCAAAACTCATTTTCCGATACAGTTTTATCAAAAGGCTGACATTAATAACAAATGACAA
>BGPR01042636.1:0-13198 GCA_013235015.1 Araneus ventricosus
AATTAAATGTCTAAGAATTTGTCTCAATTCTGCATATTGTATCGACTTTCTTATGCTGATTAAAATGAATGAGTATAATGTTGCATGATCTGTTTTATCTGCTATCCTTGTATATTTATAGATTTGTATTATTTTTAAGACATTTTTGAATGTACTGATCATTCAGATGTAGAGATCACCTTGGCTTTGATCCAAAGTGATAACTACAAGCCATGAACAATATTTTGACTTTAATATTTTTCCTTTACATTTGGATAACTAAAAGCCCTAAATAATATTTCATTAACCTCAAACGGTTGATTACTGTTACCATTTTCTTTATATTATACAGGTTTTCTAATTGATTGTCTATTTATATTATCTATGTTTTAAAAGCTTGTTTTTCAGGAATGGCAACGTTATTTAAGTAGAGCAAAAAATGTTTTTAGAATTTGAGTTTCTATTTTTAACTTTGTATCTTTCATATAATAAAAACGGCATTTACAGTCGGTAAATTGGAGATTCCTTATTTAGAGTATGAATGAAGAGTTTATTTTAGGTTTTAGAGTAATAATTTAGAGAGAAAGAAACGGCATCTACTGTATTAATTTATATCTCAATTAAGTTTTCCTCTTGTTATCAAGCCTATCTCAACTTAATTATATGGTTTGACCAGCATTGAAAGCCTCAACAAAACACTGATCAATCAAATAATTAATATCGCATTTCATTAAATGAGGATTTTTCATTTCAAAAATATCTGGACTCTTTCTATGCTTGTTGTAAAAGAAAAGTATAAGTGTTTCATGAGAAAAATTGTCATGAGATAACTTCGGGAATCCATATCCCATAAGTGCTTTAATGATGAATGCAAGCAACTATACTCTACCATAGGAAATAAATTTAATATTTTCTTTATACCACTTAGACTCCTGTTTTCAAGGATAATTTGAACATGCTCGAATATTACAGACACATAAATGAAAGATAAGAATGATGCAATTTGAAATATCGCAATTGCTACAATGTAAAATCTATCATTTACAATGTTAAAAGAGGTTCAGAATTAAATAAATTTTAAATATCTTTTTGTTTCATTATATATTTTACTTACTCCATCTCAGATATTTTATTTTCATACTTGAAACACACATCTTTAAGTTCTGCATCAGCTTTGCTTTGAATCTTCTCTTTCTCTTTTTGAAGAGAACTTTCATAAAGTTCCAGCAATTGTTCTTGACACCTGAAGGCAAGTATGTAAGCAATTGCAACAAAATGCAAAAAGATACTAATTCAATTATCAAGATATATACATAAAATTGAATACATGAAATTTGAATTCATTTCGAATTTAGTCTATAGCCCTCGAAAAAGTGGACTAGAATGGATTTCTTGTCTGCTTAATTCGATTCTATCACTTTATTTCATGGTTTTTACTTTCTTTGAATTATCATCGACTTCCTTTGTTTGTTGTATGCACCCTACTTAAACATTGTTTAAATTTTGTAATGTATGTTTCAATTTATTTTTAAATTTGCTTTATTTACTAATTTAAATTATTTGATTATCTTTATGCTACATAAAACTGAGCAGTGAGATTTATTTTTAGCAAAAAAATAAGACATTTATTGTTATGTAAAAGAACAAAATTAAGTAATTTTTTTCTATACTGAAAGTGATTATAGGAAGCTTTTAAAATAAAGGAAATTTTGAATTCAAGAATATTTTTCTTTTTTAAATTGCAATAATTTTAGATTAAACTAGATTTGTACCATTCTTTCATCCACTTTTCATAAGAATAAACAATTTTTTTTTCAAGTGTTATAACCAATTTGAAGATTCAAATTAAAAACCCATTTTGAAAATTTATCAAGTTTGATGCCATTTTAAGGCATAGAATATCAAAATGAAATGCTCCGAATAAATTAAAATACAATAAATAATTACAACTAAATTGCAAAGAAATAAATATACCAAAACTCAAAGCAATTTTCAAAGACCCCATAAACATAAACTCCTATAATGTAAAAACTCAATTTAAAAAAAAGTTACACATTTTTAGAGTGAAAACAATATTGAAATATTATAATACTTGATTTTAGGTAAATTTCAAGTTTAATGTTCAGTTGGTTCAATTACAATAAAATACAGTATCCTTAAGTTTGAAAAAATGTTACATTTTATTTAAATTCCCATCCCATTCTAAATTTTAGATTCCATGTTAATTCCATGCAAGAAGCCAAGTAATTATAACAGTATTATGCTCAAGTTAATTATTAGATTCTTAGGTAGTCTACTAAAATTAAAATTCTGTCTCCTCATTCAGCAGTTCATGATAAAATTGAGGAACAACTTTATGATTTCATACTTAACTCTTTTGAGCCGAAACAGATTACTAGACTTCAGTAATTTAAACTCTTGATAATTACATTCATTTGGATATAATCAAATTATGAAAACACTTAGAGGATAAATATATATTACACAAACCATCATGCAAAATATCTATATAAATGTCAATGGCAGTTAATGAAACTAAAAACCTTTGAACAAAGAAAACTTACATTTTCACAGCTTGTATTTTATCTGTCATATGCTTTTGGATTAATTCTGTCATTTTTTTCTGCAGTTCTTCATTACTCTGAATCAACAACTTTTCATTTACAGAAGCATCCTGCAATAAATACGTCATCAAATGCACAACATAAAACATAGCATAACCATATTTTTATAAGTAAAGAACGAATTTTTTGTTATAATATATCTTAACCAATTTAGGCAAAAGTGTAATGTGTAGACATGACACAGGCTTGGAACAAAAAAAAACTTAACTTCATAAATAGTGAATTGTGTCAAACATAAATACCGAAAAGTAAAATAAGTGTAATTAATCGAACAATAAAATAAATAAATTTATACAAAAAGTGCTTAAGATATTAAAAATAATATGACCCGGCGTTGCACGGGCAATCTTGAATAATGGGATATTCCCGAGCGGAGAGAAGTGAGATCACGTGAGGCCTTCGGATCCATATTTTTTCATATGCCTGGCTCCGTTTTTTTTCAACAAATATTGTCACTTACTTTCTCCAAGAAATGTAAATGTTCCTTCAAATCTAGTCTTTTTATTACTAATTTTCATATGCCCGCCTCCGATTTATTTTTTTTACATATATTGTCGCTAACGTGAACGTTACGTTCCCCCCCAAAACGTATTCTCTTTTCTTTGTTCTTCTGTTTCTTCGGCTCTTCTGTATGGCCCGGCGTTGCACGGGCTAAATCGAATAATACCTGAGGTCACGTGACACATGCCTAATGTGTGTTATAATATTGTTGAAGTGTGTTGTATTAGTGTTTTCACCTCCTGCTTCATCTGGGTGTAGATGAGAGGTCCTGTGATAAATCTGGCCATGAATTCTGAAGCAATACGCTCCTCTCCCTGTAGACGGTACAATCTGTGCACCCATTGAAGCACTGGTACGACCTTATATTATTTTGAAATGCACTGATAATTCACCGGAGCCATCCATCAATCCTTTCATTCTCACTGGATAAACTGAAGCCTGCTCAATTATATTTCAATTACACTCATTATGACAACAATGAGTGTAAATTCCTCTGGTATTCTTTTCATCCCGGAAATACAACCCTCCGCATTTCAGACAGAGATTGTCCATTTCTCCACAGTTGTGTTCTTCAGTTCAGAACAGTTCTAGCTGCATAAAAAATTTGTATCTGATGTTGATTTTGTCCTTCAATAACATTCAGACGGCGTTCTCTTGCATGTTGTACCATGGCTGACAATCGGCTATTTCTTTGTTCGTCTGTTCCTTCGGCTCTTCTTTCCTGGCTACGTTGTCCCATTACTGCCAATCGGCTATTTCTTTGTTAGATCTGTTTCTTGGCTCTTCTTCTCTGTGCGTTGTCGCCATTACTTGTCGGTATTTCTTTGTTCTTCTGTTTCTTGGACTCTTCTCTCCTGGCCCGTTGTTACAACTTGCAATCGTCTATTTCTTTGTGTCTGTTTCTTGATCTTCTCTCACCTTACGTTGTGCCATGTCTGACAGTCGGCTATTTCTTTGTTCTTCTGTTTCTTCCGCTCTTCTGTCCTGGCCACGTTGTGCCATAGTTGGACAATCGGCGGCTTCTTTCTTCTTCAGTTTCAACAACTCTCCTTTCACGTTTTCTAATTGCCTCCCGTCTACTGGCAGCATCCCCTGTAATTCCTCTTTTTCTTTTAGGCATTGGAAAAAGCGAGAATTGAACAAAGCAAAAATAGTAACTTCCAAATATCAGCTTAAAACAGAAGCTTCCACAAATATTTAAACTTGATCAAATCAATGAATAATGATTCAAATCACTAACATAACTAATCTATATCTTTCGGCACATAACTTTACAGTAACAAAACACGCCTGTAAATTCGTTAAAATGATTCTGTTCAAGTGGCAAAATATCACGGGATAAAAAAAAGAATTTATACACTTTCAACAATACATTTTTTTTTATTTCTGTCAGCGTCACTTTTTTATTGTTGTTGTAACAATGTTCCTTAAAGTAAACCACTTCAACCATAAAATAAATTTTGAATTGCGCTGTAACAATGAAAAGTATTGTTATAAAGTATCCCAAACAATGAAAAGCATTGTTGTCAGTTAGTTTTTAATTAATATCTTTTTCACTAATTAAAATTTCGAAATTTAAATGGCCGAAATGGCTTCCCTGGATAATTCCCCATCTTTTGGTACCTTCCGCGCGCTTCTCCGTTCGGCGGTTCGTGAGAAGATAGAGGGACATACATACATACATACATACGTTTGTTTACCTTCGAATTTTAATAGAGTAGATATATCTTAACCAATTTAGTGATAAAAGTGTAATGTGTAAGACATACAGGCTTGCAACAAAAAAAACTTAACTTCAAATAGTGAATGTCAAACATAAAATAAAGAAAAAATAAGTGTAATTAATCGAACAATAAATAAAAATTTATACAAAAGCTTAAGATATTAAAGTAATGGAGATATTATATAATAAAAAAATTAAGAATGATAAAATCAGCCGAAGGGAAATTGGCAGTTTCCAGAGAAAGTGTCATGTCTGAATGGGTACAAAATAACACAGTGTTCGACCGATTATAAAAAAATTCTGTTCAGCCAAGGAAACCAAATTTGGTCAACATACTATTCAAATGATGGGTTTTGATTTTGAAAAAAGTTAACATTTTGCCTCCAAAGGCAATGTGTACTGCACAGGCAATTGGCCAAGAATTATGAAAGAGTTGCAAAATCCAATGTATATGACAAATTTTATTTTTGGCACTGATACATCTGATCAATGAGTTTCCACTGCTTACCCAGAATAGTGAAATTTGCACTGCAATTGCAGTTGAGCTGCGACATTCAAAATGTGACATTGAGTATTCAGCAAGTTCTATGACAACATTTTACAGACAAATGGATAATTAATGTGCATTTCTTGTAAGTAGCCACAATGTTCCCAGGATCTCACTTTCTGTGATTTTTGATTATGAGGCCATATAAAAAGTGTGGTTTACATTGATAATCTAGCCACTTTGAAGAATCGTATAATGCTGCATATCGACGTTGAACTGCTGTATTTTGTGGCATAACAAAATTCGAAAAAGTGCATTTTTTTTGGAACACTAGAGAGGTCAACTCATTAAATCACATGTATTAATGGTGCCAAACAAATTTGTAATGTAAATTGTGATTTCTGTAATATTTTCAGCTAACTGCGTGTACAGCACCATATTGCAATTGTAGGATAGAATTTGCATTTTTTTTTTTTTTTTTGCATAAATTGAAATCCCATGCCAGGAACAATAAGTAGAAAAAATTTGGTTACATCTGGCAGAACAGATATTTTAAAATCCAAATTTTTTCTAAAAATCTCACATTATTTTATGGCCTATATATGTAATATTTTTTATCAACAGCTTTTCAAATATGTTCCAAGAGTTTGCAATCAATAATAAAATAGTATATGTCTAACTTTTCAGATCTTATTTACGGAAGATCAGTTATTTAATTGCAGCATTTCACCAATTAATATCTTTCCCATCCTATTATCAAGGAGCAATCATCCAAGCTAAATGAGATTAAAACTATTTGGACCATCATATTTTCAAATACCCAAACTGCAGCACCAAAAATGTATATGCTGTAAAGAATTGTTTTCAGTCTTATCCTTTAAATACTGGACAAAGACGGCTTTACCAGTGCTTTTTTTATGTATTTGTTCTTGAGGCACAGACTGCACATAATGTGAATAATTGCTATTGTTTATATTTTAGCTTGAAAGTCCAGTTCTTCAAATTACTTCATTTTGTTAATAGCTGATATAAAAATTCTTTCTAAATTTCTGATATAAAGATTCTTGATATAAAAATTGGCTATGTCCGAGTCTGGTCGGACGTTACAATACCTATGTTCACATTACATTATTTCCAAACATGTACAATCAAGACTTTGCAAATTATTGTATATATATCATAACAAGGATTAAAAAAGCATGGTAATACACAGCAGTTTCAAACTGAATGACTCAGAGATAGTCAAACTGAATGACTGAGATAGTCTATTTGAATGTTTAAGTCAATACTGTTTTAAAGGACCTGATGCAAACAAACAATGTTCCTTTTTACATTTGGTTCTGTTGCTAAGATATAGTGTTATATGGCATAAGTTTCAAATGATAAAAAAACATAATAGAAAAAATGGATAAAATACAATAAAAATCTACAATTTAAATAAAATACATGTAAATAAAGATCTTTAAAATAATCATTATAAGCAACAAATATTACTTACATAAATACTTTTTTTCAAATTGCTCAGTTCATATTCAAGTGCCTGAATCTTTTTTTCATAACACTGAGTTGTAGTTGATCCATTTGAAGAAAGAGAGTGCAGCTTTTCTTCCAGTTCCTTCACCTTTTTCTATAAAATAATCAATATTTAAACAATATTTTATTTAAAACAACCTAATAAAAATAAAATATGAAGCTCTTAAATTCTTTCCATAATGATTGATATTTACAAACATTTATCATCGTACAATTAAGATTTTTAAATAAAATTTATAAAATGTATCAATCAATTACATCTCCAGGTTTCTAAATTAAATAGATGTTTTATCAAAATGCATTCAATTGAAAATTACATTTATGGCCCTTTTTAATTGCCTTCTATAGCAATAATTTTATGAAATTTTTGACTTTGAAAAAAACTATAATCCTGTTTTCAATATTTTAATTTTTTTTCCCCACAATCACATATTCTAAGCACTATAAGGGGAATTCCATATCAAATCAACCAATGCCTGAGACGTATTTTGTTGATTTTTGGCTCAGAAGTAGTATTAGTACACTAGGTGAAAAATACAATTTTTTAGATTATTTGAAGGATTTGTGTCCGAGTTATTTATCTTTGAAATTTTGAAAATTTCATAATCTTTAAACGATTGTAACTTAAGCACTATTTCACCTAGAGAATTGAAATTGTCATTTTGTTCAGTTTTTTATGGTGTCTCACAAAATATTTAACATGACACAATTATTTTTTTAAAACAAATTTACTTTAAAAAATTAATTAATTTTTTCAAAAATTCAAAAAACCAATTTTTAATTTTTTTTGAAAAAATATATATTTTATTTAACCTCATATTAGCAACATTTAAGCTGAATTTCATGATGGTATTCCGGAATGGATCCCTGCTAATGGATTTCATAGTTTGCTACCATCTTGTATTTCAGCTGCACCTACTTTTTTAGTTTTTCCTAAATATCTCAGAAACTATTAAAGCTAGAAGGAAACAAAAGCATGCATTTGTACGGAATTTTATGATCATTAATTTGTTGCATTACATGTAATTGAATAGTTTTATAGGATATTCAAAAGACTAAAAAAGGGGGATGAAATCCAAGATGGTGACAAACTTTGAGACCCATTATCTCAGAAACTATTAAAGCTAAAAGAGCAATAAAAGCATGTATTTGTAGGGAATTTTGCACTTATTAAATTTTTATATCAATTGTAATTCTAAAATTGAATAGTTTTCAAGGTATTCAAAAAAAAAAAAAAACTAAAGGGGATATGAAATCCAATATGGCGGCATGAACTCCCCCCTCAGGACCAGGAACTTATGTTCATCAGGAGTCCCTCACGAACATGTATACCAATTTTCAAAACTATATGATCTAATGTTTGCCTCAAACACTTCTTTGCCTGGACTATAATACGAATATTGAATATGAAAATATTTTTTTTTAATGATACCAAAGGAATACCATCATGAAATTTGATATAAATGCTGCTAATATGAGGTTAAATAAAAAATATTTTTTGAAAAAGATTAAAATTTTTTTTTTTTAATTTTTTAAAATTTTAATTTTTTTAAATAAAATTTTTAAAAATAATTTGGTCGTTATACATTTTATGAAGCACCATAAAAAAACAAAATGACACAGATTTCAGCTCGCTAGTCAAACAGTTCTTGAATTACAATAAATTAAGATTATGAAATTCACAAAAATCGTGAAATTTTCAAAAGTTCAAAGACCTATAACTTGGACACAAATCATTCAAATAATCTGAAAATTTGTATTTTTCATCTTGGAGGTAAGTACAACAAAAGGCAAAATATCATTACAATCTAAAACACTGATGGCAACAATCATCTTTTTATTGGTTGATTTGACATGGAATTACCCGTAAACTAATTAAGTCCATTTCAGCCGGAACAAGAAATTTATCTTTAATTAAGACAAAAGGAGAAGAAAGGAATCTAGAGATTTAATTAACCCAGATTTTACTAAAATTAGAAAGTCTGAGTAAAAAAGTTTCCATAGACTTTTTACTTTCTTTTACAAAAAATAACACAAAAAAAGAGAAAGGAACAAAAATTCATTTTCTGCTCCACTTTATATCTTTTTATTCTTTTCTTATTTTAATTTGCAAAACTAAAATAATTAAATGTTGTGTAGTTGCAAAAGTGGCCATCTCCATTTTTTTTTTTCTTTTTCACAAATGTGTTTTTCAAAGATCTTAAGTCTATATGAACTCTTCTACCCCTTGACAACACGAAAATGTTTCAAACCTGGCCCTATCATGTTTAAAATGCACCCGAAAATTAAGGTGTACTGCAGAACTTGACCATCTCCATTAATCAATACGGATTCAAAATCAGCCATCTACAAATCCAATAGGCAGCGCAAAGGTAGTTTCAAGAAACACTGCCAAACGCAGGTCTACAACTGTTAATGTGGACGCTAGGATAAGTTCGGGTTTGGTTTTTCTGAATTATTGCACTTTTGAGTAAGAAGGAGAAAAATGTTGAAGTTATCCTCATCAGATACAGTATTGTAAAAGAGATCCATTTGGGGGGAAGCGAGAGATAGCAAAGCAGCAACAGTAGGTTCTATTCATAATAATTAATTAATGTATATACAGTGGGCTGCCAATTTAATGTGAACACTTTAAAATTTTCATATTTTTTCGAATATCTCCCAAAAATCTGCATAAATTTTCTTAGAATTTTGAACATGTAAATATTAGGCTTGGGCTCACATTTTACAGTGAAGATTCAGCCACGAGAGCATTTAGGGGACCGTCTACAAATTGATGAAGACGAAAATTATTTTGGCCCACCCCGCTTCACAGAAAGCTGATAATGAGTTAAAACTTTCAACAATGGTTATATTTGATGCGCATAATATTTACATGCATTTTCGTAAATTTTGAATAAATACTCGGGAAGATATAAAGATTTTCTTTAAAAAAACCCCAAATTTTCCCTCATGTTTTTTGCTTATAACATGCCGAGTTTTCTTTAGAATTGTACGAAACTTACAGAATACTTGACAATACGTAAAAGTAGCATTGTATTAAAATTTGAATTAAAAAATTTGAATATTACGGAAAATATGAGCATTTGTAGTAAATTTTTTACTGAGCATACACAAAATGTAGTGTCAATTTTCTTTCACAACTTCAGAGCCAGATATATAGGACAACTTATTAAATATTTCAGTTCAATACCATTAGTATTCAGGAAGATATCAGTCTTACAACTTGGTGAATTTCTGTACACTCTATGAGAAGCTAAATGATGAGGGGTTTTCCACAAATTGATATTCTTGAAACTTGAATAGCAATTGTTGAACTTTAATTTAAATTGTGTAATTAAGTTATAAGTATAAATGAGTATTCAGGATAGTCAACTTTTATAAAATTCAATATTACTATTCGAAGATTCAAGTATATCAAAGTGTTCACATTCAATTGGCAAAAAAAGAGAAAGGGACTCACTGATTCATCACCAAACCTCCCAAACCATTAAGACTAGTAACTTAAAATTTGGCATGCAGTTGCTTCTTGGATAGTAGGTGCTCACTAAGAAAGGATTTTTCAAAATTTTAATTAGAATTTAAGTTAATTAAAAATTTTCTAAATTTTAGCATTTTTCCTCAATAACTTCGGAATCTATAATCACACGAAAACCTTTTTTATATCATCTTAAAGATTAAAAAATTAGCTTTTCAATGAGATCAATCTCCTTTCCATGCGACATTTTGTTCAATTTTAATTAATTTTTCAAAATGTTTTCCAACAAGATTTGTAACCATGTTTTTATTGATGTAAATAAAATTCAAACCAATGTCATTATTTTAGGAAATCTTTTTATTAACACACTTTTGCAATTGTTATGGTTGTGATAGTATAAATTGCTTTCTTGGGAAATTAAATCCAAAGCAGAATTGTTACTTTATTATTCACTGCATTGCTGACATATTTTATCGCACCTGCTTCAAAGTAATATTTTTGTATTTATATTAAACGTGGCAACAGATATTTGATTTCAGGTTTGTGTGAAGTAGACTGAAATAATTTTCATTCTTTCAAGCCTTTAATCTCGTGCTTTCCTGCCATTTTAAAATTATGAGGCATGAAAACACTTCTAAATTTTTGTATATTGCATGAAAGGCAAGTTTTTATTCAAATTTTGGTTAGGCTTAAGAGTAAAGTACTGCCACCAAACTTGAATTTTCTCAAGTGGTAACTCATCAAATTTGGCATTAGACTCAGCACAGTTTAGAAATAGTGGTAAGAAAACAACTTAATGGTAGAAGAAAGAGTCGTGAAGTTGGTGACAGGATAATATCTCAATACTAGCTGGTATTCTCTAGATAGCTGCTTCCATAAAAAGAAGAGAGGTGTTTAACTGCTGGCTGAGGGGGTCAGACAACACAGGAGGGGACGAATGAAATCAATTAAAGCCTCTCTGAAAAAGTGTTTAATCAATTTAAAGTGTTATTAGTACTTAGACTTGAAAATATTTTTATACCGAGCAATGCCATGTTTATCAGCTAATTTATGTATAAAAGTGGATGTGGAAGATGAATGTAAGACAGGAGGGGTGACCAAGGAAATGTCCTTTGTGTCTTAAGAAAAGAGAGAAGACTGAAGATCAGTGACATTTGAGCCAAAAACGAACACTCTAGTCTCTCTCATAAATACGTTCAAGTGCATGGAATTTTCACTACTGTAATATAATAAACAGGATAAGACTCAAGTGAAAAATAATAGCTTTTACTATATAACTACTATTATTATAGTGAAACCCTGGAGAAGAAGTGGCCATGAGAAACTGATTTTTTTTATGATTGAATCTATTTTTTATGGGATACCTCCTTATTTCAATAACATTTTGAGAAAATTATTATGTCTCCTATTTTCTATACAATTTGGCATAATACTTTAGATTTCAGATTGTTGCAAAACTGTCCATCTCCAAAACAAAACCTTAAATAACTCTCCCCTTCTTCATGCCTCATTACCATAAATTTCATACTGAATCACAATGCCCAAATGCCATGCAATATTTTTTTAAATCTCGTTTTGGTTAGATATGACAGAAAATCCACTTTTCTGAAGAATTTTTTGTTTTGGAGATGGCCAGTTTTGCAGCTGCACGACTCATATATATAACAAAATGTCACAATTTAAGGCACAATTAACACATTAATCAGACATGACACAGACTTGGAACAAAAAAAGCTGAAATTCATAAATACGTAATCGTATCAAACGTAAACACCGAGAAGTAAAATAAGTATGATTAATTGAACAATAAATGAATAAATTTATACAAAAAGTGCTTGAGATATTAAAAATATTGTAGAATTATTAATTGAAAGCAAATTAATGGGTGAAAAATGAATTACGTACAAAGTTTTGGTAAAATAAAAACTATGGTAAAAATTATCTCACTAAAAAATATGGCCATGTAAAACTTTTTTTGATTATACATAATTATTAAGACTTTCTCATTTTTTGAGCTAACAGTTCAAGCTTTTTTATATGCTTCAGTCTGCTATTTTCCTCCATTTTCTAAATTTTGCTCTCTTTCTTTGATTGGGGGTTTTCTTTATATTTTTTCTTATTGCTATTTTCTTACTATCAAGTTCCTCCTAGTACCATTTGCCTGATGACCTTAAATTTTTGCACGTTACTATCAATAGCATCACGCAAAAAATCTTTTTTCTAAAATATTCAAAAGCAGACTTCTTTTTGCTCATCATTTTGTATTTAACACTCTAAATTGAAGAATATGTTTCAATATACATTCTTCCTGATCTTTTATCTATCAAATTTGATATTATTTTGAATGTGCATGAATATACCACGGCGCACAGTTTTTGTTTCGCGTGCTATTCCGTCTTTTGTGGCGACCCTCTCCGTGCCTACACCAAAACTTTTAATGCAGATTTATATAGAATCCCAAGAATGGCAAATTGTCTGCAGCAACTGGAAATGTCTCATGCCTGTATTTGATAGATAAGCGATTGAGGAGCGAAAGCTAACAAAAATGAAATCAATAATAACAAAATATGAAGAAAAAGAATGTTAAGAAGAGCGAAAATGCAAAATGGCTTCCTTCACAGAGAGCCTAGCGATCTTTGTTCTCCGCGAGTCCGGATGGGAGAATTAGGTGGATGATTTTTTTTTTCAGAATTGAATGAATTCCGGGTCGATGAGCGAAAGCGATAAAGGCAAGCGAAGAAAGATACAACCTTGGACATTCCTCCCCAATCAATACTGCTAAACTTTGGACCCCAAAATGCGGAAGCGTGTTACATGCTTCGGACTGAAACTTTGGCCGGGGATTACATATCTATGAATGGCAAACTCTTCCT